>JAQBSW010000728.1:0-174378 GCA_029291075.1 Eudiplozoon nipponicum | reverse complement strand
ATATTTTTTATTATTTCTGAACTAAAAAAGTTAAAATGATGGTGTATTAGAGCCATGCTAAAAGTCTTTTTTTTTAAATAAAAAATAGGATTAAATATTTAGGTTAATCAAATATTCTGGACTCACTAATTATGAAGGATAATATGATAAAAACTTTTGTGTTAATTTGGGGTTTTCACATGACATGATTCACTATTGCGCATTTTATGCCTTTTTTCACAATAAATGTTAATTTTTAGTCTATCACACAACAGAGGAAATTATTCGTCTTGTAGCGCTTTATATATTTGAGTTAATTTATGTGTAAAATGAGATCAAATTACGCTGGCAGGACGCTGTTTATATGCTTCGATTGGTAACGAAAACAAAATTTTCATATTTTCTCGGCTGTGTGGCTCTTAATACAATGCAAATAACTATCGCTGGGTGAAATTGTCTTTTCATTGCAGATCGTCTTATTCTGAATATCATCTAATTCAACTTAACAGTAAGTAATTGTCATTGTATTGTAAGCCCATCTTGTAGGTATGCGTCTTCTTTACCTGAAATGCGAGATCATGTTTACTAAGGCAGAGTTTGAGTCCTTCTTCGGTCATTAATATATAATAACAACAAATGAAACCGATGGTTGAAAGCAAAGTTCGTTAACACACACATACTCACACAAAATTCACCCGGTTAAATCCAATCCATATACAAACGTTTGTTTATTAATTTGTGGATAAGGCTGATTCATAGGGAGCTTCCACTGTATCTAAATTTCTTTCGTTTTTGTTTTGAAAATCACCTTTAAATCTGCTTATTGTTGATTGTGGTTTTTGTCCAGAATCTGTTATGGAAAATTCTCTCATTTACCAGCTTTATTTAGTAAAAAAACCCTCTAGGATTCACTAATTTAATTACCTGCCAGTCCAATCTGCGTAGCTAATTGAACTGGAATTGTATGTATAAAAAACAATATTTGACGGATCGATCGCAAGTAGTTTAGACTTTACATTTAGTTTCTGCAAATGTTTCATTGCATGTAATAAAATCTTTCTTTAAATCAAGTTTGCGAGCATAAATTAAGTACCAATCCCATTTTATTTAACCAGATGTTGACCAACAGCAAAACTACCATCAGTTAAATGAACTGACGCGTTTAGACCTTCCATGATCATCATCAGTGTACGACGGAAATCTGACTAGCCAGAATCAAACCGCAATGAATAGATAGCGAAAGCCAAATAAGATATGCGGCCTTCACCTCTAGTAGTCTCGAATACATTGTACTTCATTGGAAATTTCGGCTGCACAATTTCTATGCAGTCACGAACATTAAACGTTCAGCAACATTCACCACAGATATTTAGGCAATAAAATTAAACAACCATTAATTGCGCGGGTGAGGATTGCTATTCTATATATCAAGTTTGCGAGCTTAAAGTAAACATCAATCCCATTGTATTTAACCAGTCGTCGAACAAAATAATATTCATTGTGGCTTGATCCTCGCTAGTTTTCTGTCGTACTCCGACGATTATCATGGAAAGTCGAAACGCATCATACTTATGACTGACGATAGTTTGTACGACGACTGGTCAAATACAAATGGTTTGATGTTTACTTCAAGCTCGCAAACTTGATTTAAATAATTGTTGTCGCCACTAGCGCAATCAATGATTGGTTAATTGTACTAAAATATGTTTGGTATTAGGCATCCGAATAGTCAGCCCTTTTTCAATTCGTTGAGTATTTGGTATGGTGCGCTACTTTTAAAACGTTGTTCTAATATACTCGTTAATAAATTTGTCTTTTAATACATAATTTGTTTCTCAATTTAATTTGCTAATACAGAAAAATGACTGGACATAATATTATTTGTGTAGGGTATAATTTTTGCTTATAGTACTCCCTAATTAAACGAACATTCGGTTGTGTGGGCAGGGTGACTCAGATTCCGAAGCAGACGTACCCAGGTTCGAGCCCTGTCCGCGGCAAATTTTGGCCAGTACATGATGAGTTCCCAATAAGGACGAAACCGGTCTACTGGATGAATTTCCTTTTCTACATTATACAACTCTTAGTTTATACTGACATATGTAAGTAATTAATGAATCAGGTGCGTATATCAAGATCGCAACCTTGATTATAATTATTTTACTCCCTGTTTTTTAACTGCTAAACATATGCTCTTCCGGATTATGGTATACCTGAAATTTATAATTGTGTTAATTTAGTGTCATTTTGTTCATAGCGTAAAATTTTCCTAAAGAATGAACCATTTTTACCTAATGTGTTTCATCTTGATTGACTTGTGATTTTACTATTCAAATTACTTTGTAGCTCCGGATTTCCCAAACTACCTTGAAGAAGTGCTTGTAAACAACACCAAGGATTTAATAACAACAGGAAAGCAGCTATTCGATCGAATAAATGTAAGTTAAATTTATCTTCTTTTAGTGAGTATTAGTCATCATCAAATTTATGGCACTGTTTGGTCAACTAAGTTGTTTAATATGGATCCTCGATTTTCATTCATGGTTATGGAGAAGTAAAATTGATTAGGTAATGGCGGCCTACAATATGTTAATTTACTGGGACTATGTTTGGGAGTTACCTGTTTCTGCTACGTTATAAATAAATTTTACAGTATTGCTGACCATTAATTTTGCGCGATGTCAAGTGTAATTGGGAGTTGAGCGCCAGGAATATTGAACAATTTTCGAGCTATCCAATTGTATTTAGTCATACTTTAGTACGCATATAATTTCGTTTGTGTAGACTGTGCTTACCGATGGACTGTGTGCTAACCGCTTAAATTTCCTGTCCTTAAGGCTACCGAAGAAATTCTGGTGGATCGCTGGACTCCAAAATTGTTAAAACAGTGGTTCTGGGCCTACAATTTTTCTTACGCGATATCAGACATTTGATCATCCTTCAATTCCAAACCATGTGATTGTAGCTATGCTAAATTAAATATCTTTGAGATTTGAAATATTTTATGGATTCTGTTGTGGGAGTGATTTTGGTTTCTACAAATCGGTCATAATATAATTGTCTAGTTTAGCCAAATGAATTGTCGGAGCGTGTAAACAATGGTTTATCCTAAGTTATAAATACGAGAAATTCCGCAGTTTCAATTTGTTTCCTCAGTAAACTCTTGTGGGGCAATTACTAGCACTCGGAGGTCGGTAAAATCTTGATTCCTTTTAATTTATTGGTGCACAGCTTGTCTTTTGCATTGGTTATCGATTTTTCACTGATCGTGTCACACACAAGCCGTCTACATGTGTACTTCCCATCGAAAATGCTGTAGTATCAAGTTTTGTTGGATTTTTCACGATTTCCCAGAACGTCCTTTCTAGTTCCAACCTCAGGGCGTCATGAAAATGCGATAACACGGTACTACGGCATTTTTGGTGGCATGTACACATGTGGACGGCTTAAGAGTGACGAGATCAGTGAGAACCCATCAATCAATGCCAAATACAAGCTGTGCACCTTAAGAGGCAAAAATTCAAGAATTTTCTGACCTTTGAGTGATATCATGTTCCCCGCAATAGGCTGTTGCGGAAACATTTTGACGAATGACAGCTTTGCGAAAAGAAAAGTATTTTTTAATTCTACAGATTTAAAAAAATATAATATTACATACTCATAGTACGATTCCAATGTTTAAAGATAAAATAAATTTTATCGTGCTCTGGAACCGTTTCTTGATCATTTTCTCTTCATTTATCTATAATAAATATAGTGAAAGGTAGATAAAGTAAAATTAAACAGTGTGTGGAAAAGGAGAATAATGAATCAATTGTGTGTATCACCTCCAGTTCCAGCTGCATATCCGCACGTGCTTTTTCTGCTTGCATATATTGGGCTGTGGTATGTTTCTACATGGAGGTAGATACATTACATTTTGTATTTCCTAAAGGTCACATCTGGAGAACATACGCGCGAGATTTTAATGATGTGTTGTGCAGTCGACCCACTCTTTTAAAATGCAATGAATTTTAATCTGCTTATTAACCGTCTTGTCGATCCACCTCTGTAATTTGTATGTATTAGGTGTTGCGAACCTAGTAACAAATTAGTTCCGTTGTGACCAGAAGGATAAACCAAAGACAACATCCTTCTGTTCACAACTGAACTAATTTGTTACTAGGTTCGCAACACTTAATACATACTTGCATATATATTAGTTCTCCGCACCAAACAGTTTTTAACTTACGATATATTTGATAAATATTGTTTAAGATCGACTTTAACAACTGTTACTATAATCAAGGTTTTGATCTTGATATAAACTGATGGCCCTTTATGCACATACATTTGGCAGTATTAACTAAGCGTTGTATAGTGTTGAAAAAGCAATTCCTCCTGTCTGCTTCAAATTCTGGACAGTACGTGATGAGTTCCCAGTAAAGACGAAATCGGTCTTCTGGGTAAATTGCCTTTTCTATACTGTACAATTCTTAGTTTATACTGATACATGTCATTAATGGGTCATGTGCTTATATTAAAAGCGCAACCTTGATTATAGTAATTGATATCATCTCACGCACAACCAATGTTGGTTTAATTATATAAATGTTCATTTCAATACCACTTCCCCATGTAGTGTGGTGTCTGTTCAGTAATGATAGATTGTGGATGGTTAGTTGGAACTAACTAAAGGAAAAATAGACTAACCCAGTTACATTAGTTAGTATATAACTCAAAATTGTGTGTAGTGTAGTGTGCGCCAGGGTGGCTCAGTGGTTAGAGCACCAGATTCCGAAGCAGACGTGCCCAGGTTCTTGTCCTTTCCGCGGCAAATTCTGGCCAGTGTGTGATGAGTTCCCAATAAAGACGAAATCGGTCTACTGGATGAATTGCCTTTTCTATACTATACAATTCTTGGTTTATACTGACATATGTAGGTCATTAATGAATCAGGTGCTTATATCAAAATCGCATTCTTGATTATAGTAATTGTTATCACCGCCTGCGCAACAAATGTTCATTTAATTTTATAAATGCTCATTTAAATACAAATTCTCCGTGTAGTGTGGTGTCCTGTTGAATAACTAGTGCCCACCGGTCGTCATGCCGGAAATTTCTGTCAACGAATAATCTTCAAGCACATTCAAATATCACCTTGTCAATTTATGGTGCTCTGTGCATTTATACGCTTTTGGCTTTGAGCTCTGATAAACTGAAATAGTCTAAAACAACTTTTTATTCTCGATTATTTAAATGAAGTTTGCGAGCTTGAAGTAAACACCAATTCCATTTAATTTAACCTGCCTTCGAACAACATAGAAAAACTACCGCCAGAAGAATGGTTAAATAAAATGGAAATGGTGTTTACTTCAAGCTCGCAAACTTGATTTATAGAATTGTTACCACTACCCACGCAATCAATGTTTAATTGTATTGTCTACATTATATTCACGATGTTTGTTGGTTCTATTTGGCTGTTCGATTAAATTATCATTTAAATTGTTTACCAATTTAAAACGTCCCGTTTTTCCAAGAATTGATAGACTTGTTAATTCAGATTTAAAGGGTGGCAAATATAATAAAGTAAAAGGCTATATGTCTATCTTAGATGATTCAGTCATGTGTTAAATCGGAAAATTAAATAATGCACGTTTTAGGACCAGAAAAGAAAGCAATTCACTCAAACATATTTAAGGGAGATGCTGTTTCGCGCACTAACACGCACATTGAATGGAGATAAATTACGCGTTTTATTTTAAGTAACACATCAACGAGAAACATCTGTCAAATAATTATATATATTCTTCTGGAATACGAGCCTTAATAAAACTCATAATATCCTTTCCATGTGCAAAAATAAAAAGGTGGCGCATGCAATTGATGGGTTGTTCCCTTATTTCACACTCCATGTTTGCATTTTTCTATCTTGTTTTGCTTTTCAATTTATATACAGAGAGATGTGCATTTGTAGATATCTGATAAGAAAAAGCGAATGATGCGGTTCTTTTATCTGATAAAATTTCTTTTTATTTTTGCACATGGAAAGAGAATTAGAATTATATATATATATATATATATATATATATATATGTGTGTGTGTGTGTGTGTGTGTAATATTTTAATCGACTAGCCACGAATGACAAAACCTAGCAATTTATTGGCATTCAGGAAAGTCCTATCAACCACTAGATCAGCCTCAACAAACATTTGATCGTATTGGCATCAAACTGCACAAACGGCATCACACCCATCGTCAACAGTGACAGAAATTCGCAAAAATATGAGCATTCAACATTGGAATCCGCATACCCTGTGCTGTTACCATGGGCACAGACAAATTTTAGGAACAAGGCGAAATGGAAGGCGATATTCTGAGGAAAACATTCGTGCACGTAACAGCCAAAAAGTGAACAATTTTTCTTATCTCATCAATACAAGAATGACCAGATCTCAGAAATCACTCTGCAATACAACGAGAACGACGTCTAAACGCTCACATACACAAACATATACACACAGAAACATGCATATACACTTAATAATCAGCCCAAACAGGAAATATAACTAAAACCGAGTCAGACTATTTGCTATAGACGAAGATAAGATCCATTATGCACAATGCAGATATTACTGCATGCCGCATTGCAGGCTCGCGCAGAATCAGTCTTCAGATCTGAAAGGTTTATAGAAAATTTCGAAACGCGGCGCCAAATTCCTGCTAGCTTGGCTTATAATAATACTTGTAGAGTTGTATGAAGCCAACATAAGCACATTATAAAAGTCGATCATAAGTCCTTTTGGATCAGAACGATCGAAGATATGGAACAAACATTCGCTTCAAAACACATGATATTTTGTCCAACTTATTTTTCACACCAGATCCTAGAGCGCTAGTAAAGAGATACATAATTGCTAAAATAATTTAATTACATCTAAAATGTGTCGAATTCATAGGTGGGCTAAACAAGACGGATGCCAACTTTTGCATGCACCTGCATCGGTCCCGGTTCCTAAAAGTATGACCGTAATAACTATGTAAAACGCTAATCTCGAACAACCATTCCAGTTCAAAATATGAAATACAATCATATCTTAAATATTGCAAAGTTGCAGGCCCCGATGTTCTTCTCTCGGCCTTATTTAAGGATGGTGGCTACATAAATTGTAGGGCCTTGTGCTATATATTTAGTACTATACAGAGTAATAGGACCGTACCGGTTGCCTAGATCGACTCGACCATTCCTCTTTTCAAAAATGGAAATCGTAATTCTTGCGATAACCATCGTGGTGTAAGCTTGACTCCAGTTTTATTAAGGTTACATGCTTCGATTAACTTACGCCGTTTCAGCACTCCGCTTCAAACAAAAAAGAAGAATATACTGGATTCAAGAAAGTTTAACTATGTATAGTTGCTATTTTTACCTTTTGGAAAATACTTTAACAGATAAATATGTCTTCGTCCCACAATAGAAAATTTCTTAAAATTGAAGGATGCATTCGAGTCAGTGAATCGTGATGTTCTCTTTGATCTTTCTGCCCACTGAATTTTTAATTATTTTACATGATTTCTACACAAGCCATTCGGGTCATGTTAATGTCTCGAATGAATAATCACACAACTTTATTACTCGCAGTGATGTCCAACGACAATGTCCACTCTCCCAATTTTCGTTTAATTTATAATAGATGTCGTTATGAAAAATACTCGTCCATATTTTCAGGAGGCCGGCTTCGAAATTCCCCTCGGTTATAGATTAGTAGATCTTGATAAAACACCTGACCCATTATTTACAAAAATTTATCAGTATAAACTAAGAATTGTACAATTTAGAAAAGGAAATTCATCCAGTAGATCGGTTTCGTCTTTATTGGGAACTCGTCACGTACTGTCCAGAATTTACCGCGGACAGCTCGAACCTGGGCACCAGATTCCGAAGATGACGTTACTAAGTTCGAACCATGTCTGCGTCAAATTTTGGACAGTTCATACTAAGGGCGAAACCAGTCTACTGGATCAATTGCCTTTTACACACTATAAAAACATCGTTTCTGCACTACAGTTCTTAGTTTATACTTACTTTACTTTACTTTACTGCGGCTGGCTCCTTTTAGAGGATAAGCCGGCTCCATTGATATCCCGGATTAAACCTCTCTATGCCGGGCGGTTGGCAGCCATTTCGGAACATAAAGAGGGCCAATGACGCTCCCAGTGACGCGGACCATAAACATTGCGTAAACCTAGGAGTTCCATGTCCGATTTGATTGTTGCAAGCCATGTCTTCAGTTGTCCACCTCGGCGGCGGCGCCAGTTTTCACATTGACCTGGGTTCATCACCTGCCGTACCATTTCGTCTTCGGGTTTGCGTAGTACGTGCCCGAACCATTGAAGTCGACGATGTTGGATCCAGACGGATAGTTGCATGATGTCACCACATTGGTGACGAACAGATGCGTTCGACACTCGGTCCATCCATTTTGTCTTTGTGATGTACCTAAGGCACCAATGGTCGAATACTTAGAGCTTTTTGGAGTCCTCAGAACGTAATGGCCAAGTCTCACAGCCATACAGTAGCACAGGGCGAACAGTAGTCTGGTAGACTCGGATTTTCGTTTTGAGGCTGATTTCACTTCTTCTCCAAAGTGAGTTCTTCAATTGTAAGAAAGCAAGTCTGGCACGTTCGATGCGTGTTCGGACTTCATTCTTTGCTTGACCAGTTGGAAGTATTTTTGAGCCAAGGTACGTAAAATCGTCGACTGTTTCGATTGGGCTGTCGTACACCATGAGCTGCTCATCAGATGAAGATACACCGATGGCGAAGGCTTTCGTTTTGTCGGCATTGATTTTCAGACCAACGGCTGATGAAAACTGGGCCACTTGATCCAAAACGGCTTGCATGCTCCCAAAGCTGTCAGCAAGGAGAACAACATCGTCTGCGTAATCAACATCCGTCAGCCATAGGTTATTTGATACTTGAACGCCTCGGAACTCAGTTAGCGCGTTGCTCAGAATCCAGTCAACCGCATAATTGAACAATATGGGTGACAAGGGACATCCTTGTCGAACCCCTGTGTGCAGACTGAATTCATCCGATTCTTCTCCGTAAACACGTACTTCGGGCTTGGTGGCTGCATAGTAGGCCTTGATCAGATTGACGAGTTTTGGCGGGCATACCGTCGTAATTTATAGATCTGATAAACACAGCCTTTGCCTGGGCGGAATCCACCCTGATTGGGACGGTACGGACATGCCGCTCATTACAGAAGCGGTTCAATAGAATCGACGCCAACAGCTTGGATGCGGTGTTGAGAAGACTGATACCACGGTAGTTTTCGCACCTTGATCTATCACCCTTTTTGGGGAAACGGTAGCAGGATTGACATCTGGAAGTCTGACGTGGCATGTTTCTTGTTCCCAGATAGAAGTGAGAACAGTCGATGGATTGATGGCAGTAGTGCGCCTATACAGGCCTTGTAGATCTCTGCAGAATTCCATCTTCACCGGGGATTTCTTGCTCTTCATGCGCTGGATGGTCGTAGCGATCTCAACCTCAGTTGGGGAAGAGCAGTCCACATCGTAGCTGGGTGTAGATGTTGCAGGTGGCTGCGGTGGGGAGCGGCCACTGTAGGGTCGGTTCAATAACTGCGAAATGTTCAACCCATCTTGCGATTTTGCCATTGACATCAGAAATCAAGTCTCCTGTTGCGCTGCGTAGAATTGTCTCTAAATTGCGTCATCGGATGCTTTACGTATAAGACGAAGGAAATCACCGACGTTTGCAGCCGATTCCATGGCGGAAGCCATTTCATCCCAGTACTGCTTTTACGGTCAGCCCGAGCAGACCCCGTGGTTTCACGTCTCAGGTGGCGATAATTAGGCGCGTTATTCATCCGGGCATCTCTTGCTTGTGACGCCCGCATCGTGCGTTCAGAGATCCAGTCTTTATGGTGACTTTTGATGGTTCCGAGCGTTTCAAGCGCAGCTTGCTGAGTAGAGAGTTTCAAGTTATTCCATTGATGCTCCACATTGGTTTTATCTACGGCATGAGTTCCACCGTCAGCGGCAGTCAACTTTGCAGTGATTGAGCAGATAGCGCTGTACAACGGGATGGGTCCGTTAGGGCAGCAACATTCAGGCGTTTCGTAGGTTGACGGCGCTGTCGGGACTTGAGATGGAGCCTCAATTTGGCACGTACTAGATTGCGGGTCGGACCCTCCTCGGTTGCCAGTTTCAGCTCCTCGGTATGACCTGCACCTGGACAGAAGACATCCAACGCGACCTGGTACCAGAATGTAGTCGATCTGATTGGCTGTGTGACCATCGTTTGAATACCAGAGCAAATGCTTCCGAGGGTGTTGGAAACGCGTATTGGTAACGCACATATGGTTGACTTCTGCAAAGCTGATAAGTCGCTCTCCGTTCTCGCAGCGCTCACCTAGACCAAACTTCCAGTATGTGTCTGGTGGATGAGTCAGAAGGTCCTGTTCGTGCGTTCCAGTCGCCAGCAACAAACAGTATGTCGCCTCTGGAAATTCCGTTGATGGTCTCTTGCAATTGGTCGTAGAACTCATCTTTCACATCTGAATCAGCTGCGAGGCCGCGTGTAGACGGCTACGACTGTGATGTTAAAAGGTTTCCTCTCAGTCGGACCGTTGCGATCCTCGGTGATACAGATTCCAAGCCAGCATGGCTCTCTCTGCGCCAGAATTCAGCGTACCGGCCACACTGTGTTGTCCGGACCCGTCAACTGGTCCGCTGTGATGCATCAAGCATGTTGATTCTGCCGACGGTACTTTTATCTTCGTTGATCCTGTGCCGGGCAGTCGGACTTCAGACAGGCATGCAACTTCAATCTGGTAGTCATATAAAGATTTGGCCGTGATTGCTTGGCTGCCGATATCAAGCAATGTTCGAACATTCCGCACTGGAAATAAATAGGTGTTTTCGCGCTGATAAAACCAGATAGCTTTTCACTTGACACCTTAGCCTCTGGGAGCACAGGGCGCGTCGCTTGCCGGGGACGCCGTAGCATGAACGGTATTCAGATTGTGACATTTTCGAGCTTTTGGGAATTTGGTACAAGTGGTGTCCCTCACCACTCGGCTTTTTGATCGAGGACGCACCTCTAGCCTTTGGTGCACATCCAAGCGCAGTCTGCAAGGCAGCAGTAATAGTATGGTTGCCGGTGGCTGTTGAGAGCTCATTCGCCATTCGGAAGTACGGGGTACTGTCCAGGAGTCCATGTAATCCTGCGGCTGTTGTCCCCTTTGTGGCGGGGAACACACGCCGAGTCATGGTGCCGTTCGGACTCATGTGGTATTTTATAGGAGATCCGATTTGCCGGTCGGAGATCCACCACGCCCTGGTGACACCACCGCCATAGCCCCGTTAGCCCATGTACGATCGATCATCGAAACATGGTTGACACCGTCGTACCACGTTGAGGAGGGGATGGTCTTTACGACAGTTAGTTTATACTGACATATGTAAATAATTAATGGGTCAGGTGCTTATATCAAGACCGCAACCTTGATTATAATAATACTGACAAATGTTTGTATATAATGGGTAAGCATTTTATATCAAGATCGCAACCTTGATTAAAAAGTTATTTTCATCTCCGCCCGCGCACTCAATGTTCGTTTGATTAGTTGATCTGTTCTACACAGACGATATTGAATTGAACGACAGCCAAGATTCTTCCTAGGTTACCTTTTATAGATTGTAAGTCGTTAATCTACTATCGGTATGACACACTCTCTAAATGTAGGATACTTTTATAGGATCATCCCCATAATCACTTGATTACAAAGTCAGGATCTGAACGTAGTTGATTGGAATACATGTCTTGGCATTTGCCTTAACAACTCAGGCAATATAAGTAACGAGGTGAATATTAAACAGAAAGTATAATCTCATGTACATTCGTTTCGTGCTTACTGGTATCATGTACCGACTCGGCAACTATAGTGTTAGTATCATGTACCTTCTCGGTACTATAATGTTGGTATCGGTTACTGACACAATAGCCATAGTGTTAGTATTCTTTACAGACTCGGTATATATATTATATAGAGGGAGTTAGCGTTGAAGTCGCATTGTCGAGACTTTATATGATGTTAGCTTCACTACTGCAGGTTTACATATTCATCTAGGATATTGTACCGTCCTATTACCCCACATTCCTCACACAAATATATAGTGTTTAAAGAGCGTAATACTAGCTCCTACTGATGAGTCGCCAGTAAGCACGAAACGAATGTGCATGAGATTATACTTTCCATTAATGCTGTCGAAGTTGGACAGATTTAGACATAAAAAACTGCTAAAGTTAGCTAAAATCCATTTGGGTAGTAAAAGTTCCATTTGTCTATCTGAGTGGGATCCACGTGAGCATCATTTTTTATTTGGAATCCATACGCATTACATGGAATCGAACCCAGCTTTGTGGAGATCTTGTTGCAGATTTATAGTAGATTCGTCTTAATATTCTTTTTAATGAGCAGATTCAGCTGAGAAGTGTGGTTGTGTTTATGACCTGATACAGCTAAAATCACAATTAAGCTGTATTGTCGATGTTGCCTAGCCTTAAAGCTAGCTTGATCATAATGGTGCGTGTAGATGACTAGTTTGGTTCGTTTCTATTAGTTACCTTGGTATGTATATATATCGGAACTACATCCTCCCTTCAATAATCATTCTTCGTTAATGTACTATTTAAAATTATTATTAATGTCATGTTTATAATAACCATTTTTTTCGTTTTTACTCATGGTTAAATATTAGTGGAACGTAATTTATTAAAGGCTGTTTTGCTGCTGCTTGTGTTGATGATGACGGTGGTGGTGGTGGTGTTGGTGGTGATGATGATGATGATGATGAGGATGAGGATGATGATGATGATGATGATGATGATGATGATGATGATGATGATGAATAGTCTATTAGATGGATCGATTTGCAAACAAGAATTCTTTGAAACTTGCATCGTATGAACAAAGAAGTTATTCAAGTTGACATGCATATGAATAGTGCGAAATGTGCAAAAGTAAACTACATTCTAGTCAAGTATAATTTAGTTTAAAAATCTTGTGTATGTTGCGGTTTGGTAACAGCTCGTTACTTTGCTGTATTTTTCTGTTGATGGCCATGAAATTTCGAATCACATTAGCATGTGACACGTACGCCATTTTTACAATTCGCCGAAGTTAGTTTAAAATATTATTTTTATTTATATAAAGTCAGCGAGCTTAGTTGTTGTTAATTTAATTCTATTGTGTAATGAAGTATTTGATGTCCTAATAGGACAGATACTATTGTTTTCTAGTAAAACTGTGCAAATAATTATATTTTGGAATAAAGGCAGATGAAATTGTTTAATATGCGCATCCTAGTGATAATATATAGATTCGAGTGAAATGCTAGATTTCAAAATTTTTGTTTGGTTAAGAATAAACTACAATTCCAACTGTCGCAGCACTAATCGTTTATATCTTAAACATTATTCTGCATATTTAACTTTTATCAACAGACTGTTTTATTAGCAACACCACGTGGAGCAAATTGTCGACATGCCTGTGCGTCAGTTTACAGCCTTGTTACTATGGAAACTGAATCGCCCTCTGAGGCTTTGGCAAATGCTTTGGCAATGCTCTCAAGCATTCCACTGGTCGGCAATGCTATCAGCAATATCTCGGAGAGTAGTCAGACAACAGAGGATACAACAACCAGCAAGCCGTCAAGTGACGCGAAGTCTTCCACAACTATTGCTATCATTGACTCGGACGCTTCGCATCGTGTTCAAGGTGCATGTCTTGGAGCCTGCTATCTACTTGAGAGATTGTTCACTGCTCACGTTGGTGTGCCTCGAGCAAGATTTTTGGCTCATCGTCATGCCTCATCGCATATACCAGTTAAAATGTATGCAAACTGTGCGCCTGAACAGAATATCGCAAATGCAAATGCCATAGGCGAAAGTGTCCCGTTAGCCGAGGCTACAGATTCAGAATTGGTAAATAAATCGAATGTCAGTCAGAAGACGCATGTTAGTATCGCAAATACTAATAAGAAGAACAAGAAAAATAAGACTGGTGTTACTGGACACCAACAACAGTCGCAACAGGTATAGAATGGATATGATTGTGCAGATTATCTTAATACAAAGTCACTTGTAATTCAAATACTACATTGAACCGTTATAAATAGTTAAACATTAGAAATGCTAACGTAATAATTGAAAAAATAGACTAAATTTGTTTTCTCAGTATACGCTATACCTGATTGAATGCTGGAATAAAAATAATCCCAAAGATTGCAACAACTAGTTATTTATGTCGAACAAATTTAGAAGTGCTTTGGTGAATTTTTAAAACCATTTTATAGTTTAAAAAATTAATAATGCTATTTGTTTTATATAATCTACTCTAACTGTCTTCCACAGCAAAGTTTTGACTTCAAGAATCGTTACGATTTGTATTCTGAAAGCTATAACAAGATGTTCCGTTTGATGTAAAGATTTACAGAAAAGCATTTTTTTATTACTGAAAATTGTGACCAAGACGCGGCTTCAATGTATTAGGTGACCGAATGAAATGCCTCTGATTCGAAGCCCAGCTGCGGCAATTCTAGTAATTTCTGATCAGTGCTCAATAATGATGAAAACGTTCTATGTTCGATTGCATTTTAGTCTAATTGAAATGTTTTAGTTACAATGGCAAAATAAATAGCCAAGCATATATAGTATTTTACATATTAACCAATGGCTACTTGTTAAAATTTCGTTGCGCCCATTTCTACGACTGTGTAGTTCACATGTTAGTGATTAAGCAATAATCTATTGGAGTGATTTCTTTATTAATTATATGCATCGTTTAGACTTAACCAATAACGTTTTTTATCGATCCCTCTATTCTGCTATATATATATATTTAAACAAAGAAAAATCTTAGTCTTCCGCATTGTGAGTTGCAGAATAATCTGGGGCCAATCGAACAAAGCTTCCACTACGCCAATTTGAAGCCGACATTCGGTTCGGAATGCAGCGCGTGTATGCCGACGAAATTTTTGCTCAATTACTAAAGAAGTGATGTCGTAATCAACCATTCTCTTCTCCTTTCTGTTTCTTGTACGCTTTCGCATGGTCTACCGGAACCAACTGAATGAAAATTTTTAATTAGTTTTCGCAAGAAGGAAGATGGTATTTTTTACAGGCGAGATATGTTATATTGTTACCAGCAAAACTAGCTCTTGTCTGCTGGTCATCAGGCTGAAATTTTACAATTTCTGGTCTATATGTATAGTTTTTTTTTTAATTTCTTGCACTTTTTAATACAGGTGAGTTACGAACAAACTGGAGACTCTTCTCGTGCGGACCAAAAAGTTACGGATAAAAAACAGGAAGTTACTGCCAGTGATGCGACAGCCACTGTTAAGGAGCTAGACAAAACATTATCTGAAGAATTGCAGTATGAACAGCTGCAAATAGACATTTTAGCCGGCATTGATCGTGCAATTTGTATTATTGGTAGGTCATTTCCAGTTTCGGACAATTACAAATGGCACTTGAGGCACGTTTTGTTTTAGAGCGTTTTGAAAATACCATTCCTGTTCACTTCGTGTAAGTGCACTCTATCTCTCATCAACTTCATAACGCACTTCAATTCAATTCAGTTGCAAACGTTTATATTTTTGCATGATAAACGAAGCATAACCCATCCTAAATTTGATTTATTTAACACATTACTTGAAAGTTGAAGATCTTCCACTAGCTATTCTATTTTCCGAATCTTCTGATGCTTTCCAGTAGTCTCACACTGGCGTATGATACTAAAGTAAAGGAAAACATTTCTTCATATTTATGAGTGATTTCTCCTGACTTGGTGAAATGGTCTGAAATGATATCTCAGACTAAGTATAAACCGATCACGTATTTTCTAAACTTCAGGAAACAGTGTAAAATTTTGAAAGATTAATCTATTGAATTCAAGTTATCTCTATTAAGCACCTTTATGCTTTTTAATAAATACACATAAATATGTCTTTTTAGACTTCTGCAATCATTGCTCAGTCGCGTTATTGCCGATTTAATTACTTTTAAGTTTATTAATTTATTATGAGGTCATTATAAGTTGGGAATGGAATTTATATCCAACTTGGCTTTTTGTTCTTTGTTTTCTATTTGACTACGGTTAATGACATACCCGATGTAATTTTCTGTGTGATTTATGTATTTTGTTAAAATATTTTGTAAGATATTTTTACCATTCAGTTGTATGATATAAAATTAGATGTTTTTTCTTTAGCTAAAATATATAATTATTTTGAACTATTCATTGCAGCATGTTCTATTTAAATAAAATAAGTAAAATTCCAAGCTTGACCAAAACCGTATCTAGTATAATAACCGGAGTTGGAGTATAATTCTGCTTAAATATTAGTTATGAAAGATCTTGGTTAACTTTTTATTTTTATGGTGTCCATAGACAAGTTGCTTGTCGCTCCAAGCCAACTTCGTGAGAATAATTTGGGACCTGGTGGAATTTCCTTATCTGAAATGAAAAATAAATCAACTACGGTAGCAGGAGGCTCGTCTGCAACGCCCTCAAAGGCTCCTACTCAAGTTTATCTCAATTCAAGTATAGCACAGTCTTGTGTTGCGGGCCTGCTAGACGCATTGATTGTTTTAGCTAAAGCGGGCTGCTTGGCTAGTCTTCCACCTGGAAACCAATTTGAAGAGCTGATTGCAAAGAATAAAGATGTATCGACTAAGGACACGTTACCTACATATTGTGATGATGGTGTGTTTTGTACTGGGAGTATATCTGAGTCGAAGGCCAATTTCGTGCGGAGAATAGCCGGATATTTGCCAACACCAGAAGCGTTGCATGCCGTTGGTGTTAATCACAATCTAGGTGAGTAGATCGGTGTATTATTTTTATATTGATTAGCCTGTAGCTATACAAATTATTTGCCTGGGCAAGATATGTAAATATCCAATTGTACATTGGCAAATATAGAGTGGTGAAAATATAGAATGAACAAAAATTATTTGAAATGCTCCTGTTGGTTCCACTGAAGAATTTTATAATACTGACATGTATTTATTCTAAGGAAATTAGTGATGAAGATAATTGACAACGTTTTTTGGTTTAGGTTGGAGAAAAACATTTAACACTATGAATGTTCAATCTACAGTTATATTGCAGCCTGTACATAGCTGGTTGCACCATCCCTATCTACGCGTTATTGGCTTTGAACATCTGGTTCCGCGGAGTTCTCTCAAGCCGGTAAATGGGGTGTTGGTGTTATCTTTAACGTATGAGCTAAAGCTTGCTTAATGGATTGGATCCCTTTAAATTGTTGACTATGCGCGGCACGTTTAAATACATCTAATAAAATCAATGAATATAACCGTTATCAACGTTTCCTCTTCGTTATATCTGTATGTGCTCCTACCGATTGCAGCAAAGAAGATTTTACTCCTAACTAAGCTCCTTACTAAGTATAGCACGAAGTTCAGATATAATCTTGGTAATGGGTGACATGAATGCTCAGGTTCGGCGCTTAAGTAACGCAGAATTTCAAATAGATCATATAGCAATTAGTTATAGATGGCGTGGTTGCATCCAGGATTGTCGTTCATTTTAGAACACATGTGGACTCAGACCATGCACTCATCCGTTGTAGATTTACACTAAAATTTTCCGGGAAAATAAATAAGAATAAATCACAAATAGATGTAAGTAAACTCGAACGACTGTCGTTCCGACGAAAATATGGAGATATTCTAAAGTCAAAGCTAACTGGTCTTGATGGCGAAAATTCGAATTTACTTTGGTCCAAGATAAGTTCCACTATGCACAATGCAGGTACTATTATATGTGGCATTGCAGGCCCTCGTAGAAATAATCATTGGCTCTGTGTAAAATTTATGGAGATACTCGAAGCAAGGCACCAAATTCCACCTGGCTGTGCTTATAATAATACTCGTCTCAAAATAAGACACCAACTTAAGCGCAGTCTAAAAGTCGATCTCGTAAACTTTTGGACCAGTAAGACTGGAGAATTGGAAGAAGTGTTCACGTCAGGCAATAGTCGTTGTTTGTTAGAACATATTCGCGCAACAGGTCCAAGAAAAGTAAACGTTAGTGAAACTATAAATGATAGTAACAAACATTTAACAACCGACAAAATAAGTCGTCTTGATAGATAGGCTGAACACTTCAAAAATCAATTTTCTTGGGCACACGTGGCAGTTCCAATTCCCGAAAGCATGTTTGCATCAACAATGTGGAATGTTAATCTCGATGAACCATCAGTGCTAGAAGTACGGGATGCAATCCTTTCTCTTAAACGCCGCAAAGCCGCTGGCCCCAATTATTTGCTTCCAAGATTATTTAGGGGTGGTGCCGATATAATTATAGGAGCTTTAACCAAACATTTTCGTACTATTTGGAATGAGGAATCCGTACCACTTGATTGAAATGAGTCGACCATCATTCCAATGTTCAAAAATGGCAATCGTATTTCGTGCAATAACCATCGTGGTATAAGCTTGACTCCAGTCGTATCTAAGTTATTTGCTTCGATTATCCTACGTCGTCTCAGTGCTTCCCGTGAATCACATAAAAGAGAAGAACAGGCCGGATTCCGGGATTGTATAGATAATATTTATACGTTAAGGCAAGATCGTGAACAGAGACATTTATATCACCGTCCCACAATAGCCGTCTTTGTAGACTTTACGGGTGCATTAGATTCGGTGGATCGTAATATTTTATTCCATAATTTGTCGAAAAGTGGTGTTCCCACAAAATTTGTTAATATTATACGCGATCTCTAGACAAATACTTCTGATCTCGTTAAGGTATACAACGAATTAACGCATAACTTTACAACCAGCGGTGGTGTTCATCAAGGTTATCCACTTTCCCCAATTTTGTTCAATTTTGTAATCGATGCTATTATGAAAAATACTCTCCCACACATTCAGGATGCTGGAGTTGAAGTTCTCCCAGACGATAAACTAGTCGATCTTGACTATTCAGATGATATCGTACTATTATTCGAAAATGGAGATGCTGCCCAGGTCACCTTGAATAGATTAACAGACGTTCCGTCGTTCGGTATAAAATTCGCACCCACGAAATGTATAATATTGTTACAGGATCACCTACAACTCACTCCAACGCTGCGACTGTAGAATGAAGATCTAGACATAACTGACAGGTTTACATATCTTGGGAGCTCCATTAATCACTTAGGCAATATGTCCGACGAGGTGAGAATATGAATCACGAAAGCTAGAGTAGCTTTCTCGAACCTACGTCATTTATGGAGAAACGCGAATATTTTGCTTTGCCTTAAAGGTCGTGTTTACAATGCCTCTGTACGCGCAGTCTTACTATACGATAGTGAAACTTGGCCTCTTAGAGTTGATGATTTGAGACGCTTACAGGCATTCGACCATCGTTTTTTAAGATGTATAGCACATATTGGTTACCAACAACGAATAACTAAGCATGTATTAGGTTTTGCGAACCTAGTAACAAATTAGTTCAGTTGTGACCAGAAGGATAAACCAAAGGCAGCATTAACGTAAAGTATAATCTCATGCACATTCGTTTCGTGCTTACTGGCGACTCATCAGTAGGAGCCGGTATTACGCCCTTTAACCACTATATATTTGGTAGAAGAATGTGGAATAATAGGACGGTACCGTCCTATTATTCCACATTCATAGTTCTTGGTTAGAACTCCTTAACGATATGGTATCAAATCGAGCTCAGTGGCGATCTTGTTGCAGGTGTCTAGTAGAATCATCTTCGTAACTTTCTTTTTTTAGTAGAGCAAAGTTAGCTACGATGTTTGGTTTGTTTATGACGTGATATAATGAAAACCGCAAGGAAGCTGTATTTCTGATGTTGCCTTGCCCGAATGTTAACTAGGCGATAATGGTCTTGTGGAGAGGTTTAGTTTGCCTCATTTCTGTGAGTTATCCTGATAAATTTACTCACAGTAACTATGTATTCCTTCTCTCTTTCTCTCTCTCGTAAATCTCACTAATAATTTGCCTAAAATATTATTTTTTGTCGTTATTTATATTTTTTTCAGTGAAACATTAGTCACTTGACTTTTGTGTGGCTGGGCATGATGATGATGATAATGCACAGCGCTTTGTATCTTTTTAATAGTAGGTTGGCAGTTACATAGCAGTTTTGAAACGTTGATGTCCTTCTGTTTATGTGGATAATAAGTGCAGGCCATCATTATGTCCAACGTTCGGCTGTTGGCTAGTTTGCAAGCGAATAGCACGTTAGTTCTATACTTGTGCTTGTAAAATGTTTTTTTACTATTTCGCCGTAATATGACCTATCCTTAATCGTTTCTAACATTTAGCTTTGACTTTTGCCAACCGCGTGTAAGCGGCATAATGACACAGCTATACATAAACAATAAAAATCGTGTCTTCATTGCTGCACGATATTAATGTCTCTCCCTGAACCATAAAAATCACTAGGTTGTCTCTCCTCAGGGGATTGAAACTGCATGTGAATTTAAATATTCAATAATTGCTCAGAGTTGGCAGCTCATTATTTAACTTTTAAATAGATTCATTTTTATTCATTTTTGTTACTTATTTGTCCCGTGGTGAAAATATGGTTCTTGAGGAGAGGGATATTTGGTTATATCTTATGGATATAGGCTCTAATAGATATTGATAATGTCAACCAAAATCTCCCTTGAAGATTAACGTTAAATAGAAATGTAAACGCGTTTATTTAAACGTACATATAAGCGTTCCGAATTAAACACCAAAAAAGAATTAGGCCAAATTTTGATAAAGCTATGCTATTTCAGCCAACGCTTATCTATAAATATAATGTGACAGTGAAGCATGTTTTTTTTAAATTATGATGCATTGTTGTATGTGATGTCGCAAGGTTCAACTCCATATCACGACATATTTTAGTCTTAAAAAACGATAAGCACGTTTTCCAAGGTTAATCGAGCCAATCCTGTAACGTCAAAGTTAAATTATGATACGAATCCATTTCCGCGTGTTTCTTACGCCGTATCGGTTAATCTGTCCTTATTCATAAAGAAAACTTTATTGAAACAAGGTAATTAACACAGCTTACTTTCAAGTCACACAAATAGCACTACCTTTGCGTCTTTGAGGCATTAATAAAAGGTCTGTAAGCGTCTAAGATAATCAACTCTCCAGGCTACGTCTTACTTAATTATCACATTGTTGAACGGAAAGATGCCCAGCATTCACGAATTTCGAGATGCAGTGAAATGCATTCATTTTGCGAATATTTGCGAGGATATAATCGGTATGCTCCAGTTTTTGTGTTGCTTTCATTTCCTATAGGCATGAGTTGATAAATATACAATAATAGATGGACCTGGATAAGCTTCCGAATATTTGCTCGGAAGCCATAGAACTCAGCTAAATTTCGTGCGCTTAAAATCGTAGTGAGTTATACAGATCAAAGAAATTTCGTTTGCAAATATATCAAAGATTGCATAGATCGAGTATTGATGGCCAACTAACATAACATTTATAATATGATCTAGTATTCAAGCGAATATTTGATTACTAGTTAACCAGTTTTCACATCACTGCTTGTTAAAACGCTCTGCAATATTTCCTTCTATGTTTGGCCATTATCTGAAATGCTAGTGTAATGAAGTCGTATTGTGTTAAAAAGTGCATCTGGCATACAATTATTGGATAGCATATCCAGTAATATATTCTGATTCACTGTGTTAAATAGATATTTGTTTGTTAGAAATACGGCGGCGATTTATGCATTATATATATATATATATATATATATATATATATATATATATATATATATATATATATATATTCATTGTACCCTTTTCATGTGCAAAAACAAAAAGAAATTTTTATCAGATATAAGAAAATTTTCTTTCGCATGGTCTTCTCAAATATCTACTCATGAACATATCTTTATATATAAATTGGAAAGCAAAACAAGATAGAAATATGTGAACAAAACGAGTGTGAAAAATAGAAACCAATCAAATTGCGTGCGTCACATCCAGTTCAAACTCAATGCTTGTACGTGCTTCTTCTGCTTACATAAATCCGGCTGCAATTTGTTTATCCATAATGCTTCGTATGTGGCTAGCTCCCTTTTGTTTTTGCATTTAGTAATTACTTTGAATGCTACGTCTGGAGAACATACGTGCGATGTTTCGATGATGTGTTGCGCAATAGCAGACGTGTATTCACCATTTGATTTAAAACAGGCGTTCAAGTTGCAATGTTCTCTCATTCGAGTAATTAACCGTCTGGTCGATCGGCCTACGTAAGTTGATCGACAACTTGCGCATGTATATTGGTAAATAATATTTGATATCGACATTAACGGCTGTTTCTCTTTGATTGCTGGTAAAGGCAAGTGTGTTACCCTAAATAACACTCGTAGTTTGGCTGCATTAAATGTGCGTGTCAATGCTGCTTCAACTTTCTTTTGTGCCATTCGGGAAACTGCATCCCACTTAAATGGGATGTTTAGGTAGACGGTTTTCTTTTCTGGCCCATAGTACGTCTGTTTCTGGTTAACTCCCCTTTTAATAATTGATTCAATTATATATATGTATATATATATAGTATGCATAAATCGCCGCCGTTTTTCCAACAAACAAATGTCCATTTAACTTAGTGAATCAGAATATATTACTGGATATGCTATCCAATAATGGTATTCCCGATGTTTTTTTTAACACAATACGACTTCATTACACTAGCATTTCAGATAATACAACATAGAAGGGAAATATATATATATAAGGAGAGAGTAGTTATATATATATATATATATATATATATATATATATATATAATAGCAAAGCTGTACAGCTGCTTTATTTAGGGGATACTAATCTACATTTTACAATCTTTAATTTATATTCATCCGAGGTTTTCATTTGCTTATTTGGATGTCAGCTAGTCTAATTTTTAATTTAACTTCTTTTTATTGTTAGGATTGATTTTTAGGTTTATAAGTGTATGTCTGTCTGTCTGCATGTAGGAATCATTATAGTTGTATTACAAAGTGATATCTGAGATATGGTCATTATTGTATTATTAAATTGAGTTCGACCGTGTTCACTGTGTTGGCTATTACGTGTACAAATGTTGTTTCCACGTATGCTCTCTTTCATTTCACCTTGTACTTCAATATCATCCTGTCGCCTTGGTAACGGAAAATTTCAGTGTTGTTCGCTCTATTTGTTATGTAATTTGTGTCACTGTTAACGATGGTAATGGTGCCGTATATGCAGATTCTTTTTCTTACTCAGTTTGGTGCCTATCCGATCGAATGTTGATTGAGGTTGGTCTACTGGGTGTTCCGGCTTGCGTGTATGCTAGTTAATTGTTGCTGGGATTTGTGATTCGTGGTCAGTCGATTAAAATATCATTTTGATGAATCTTTTGAATGTTTAGGCTGGGTGTTTGTTTTTTACATTATGCTTCTGTGTATATATATATATATATATATATATATATATATATATAATTTTCGAACTTTGCTTTGAGTTGAATTGAGAAACTCGTCAAAGAGGCTGAGTGCGCCGTTTAAAATATATGCTCAAAAATAACTGATTTTCCTGGCGGTTCCAGGCTATTTTATTCAATTTCTACGATACATGTTGCTGGATTCTGTTGATCAATTGCTTCTTAGTGCGTTCACAAATATATATATATATATATATATATAAATATATATTCTTTAGCCGTCATGCAATTATTGAGGTCGGAACGTCGCCTCTAAATGGTCAGTTTAGGAAAACCTGCCTGACGTATCCTCTCAAGTGCGAATCTGCCGTAATCTGATGTTGACATCGATGAACCGATCTGGGTAGTTGTTCGTTAGCAAAGTTTCCTCATGCAGCCTGGGTTCTTCCTCGATCTTGTTTTTAGACCGGATCTTCCTGATTCTGTTTGCTAGGTTGTTAAATAAGTTTCTTTTGGGGGATTTTGTCACACTGCTGTTGTAATGAATGCATTGCCCGCTGAAAGTGGATTTTCTATGTATGACTAGTGTTAAATCCCCATTTTCTTCGAATCGTTAAGCCATTCGTTCAGAATGGAACATTTCGTCTGTAAGATTATCGTTCCCTTCACTTATTGTGTCGTTGGCTCGTTTTTCCTTAGCCCATTTTGCGAATACGCTGGAATTATCTTAGGTTGCTACTTGCTGTGAACACTTCCTCCATCTCATATAAATAGTTATTTTATTATTTGTGAATGGCTAATTTATTTACTCCGTTCATAGATTTATAAAAATCATATGTTCAATTTACTTGATGAATAGTGATTCTACATCTGTTTGCCTTCCCTTTTTGCATATCTATTCAAACAAAACTATCTGATTTATACGTGCTTCAAATCATACACAGCATCTCGTTCTACGAATAATGTGACGACAGCCGGATTTGGCCTTCAGCGTATTTGGTACAATGCGGTAAATTGCCTGTCTGCTTTATGCATGGGAGAACAACCCGAACTTTCAAATGTTGGTTTAACGGTTCAACACGGAGATAATAATACATTAAATGATGAAATTACCTCGGCAAATACTGTGAGTTCTTTACCAACGGCCATCAGTAATGCAACGGCCACTGGCAGTGGAAAGCGAAATAAGAAGAAACAGAACAGACCGACTCCTGTCGCCGAATCAGATAAACCTACTGTTATTCATTCCGGTGCTTCTAGTAATGGCCATCCGTATGCTGTTAACATTGTTCGACTTCTTACCAGCATTGCTGAGGTTAGTGATTTCAATGATCATGCTGTGGATGTTAATATTTTTCATTTACTCACGGTAAAGTTTTCTAGATAGTATTCGAATTACGTGTTCAAATTATTAATAACTAACCTGATGAGCACTGGCTTTCCGCACGTGCAATCATAACATGAATCCTGCCTAATGGTAATGAATACAACCATGCCTCTCATGAATTACTCTTATGATATTCTATTTGATTCAGCTATGGACTCCCATCTTAAACCGTGCTGATTTGCACGAAATCCGGAGGAATTTTGAAGAAAATTGCCCATGAAATATCTCCATAGTAACGGAGGCGAAGTCTCGCCAGTGTAAGCACTTTAAACTCTAAGTTGTCTGCACTGAATCTCATGTTATCCTGTTGATATAATTAAACGAACATTGGTTGCGCGGGTGGTGATAACAATTATTATATCAAGATTGCGGTCTTGATATAAACACCTGACCCATTTATTGCTTACATATGTCAGTATAAACTAAGAATTGTATAGTGTAGAAAAGGCAATTCATCCAGTAGACCGGTTTCGTCCTTATTGGGAACTCATTATGTACTGGCCAGAATTTGCCGCGGATAGGACTCGAACCTGGGCACGTCTGCTTCGGAATCTGGTGCTCTAACCACTGAGCCATCCTGCCGCCTACTACATTACACACAAAAGCACCAGATTCGGAAGCAGACGTGCCCAGGTTTGAGCCCTGTCTGCGGCAAATTCTGGCCAGTACATGATGAGTACCCAATTAGGACGAAACCGGTCTACTGGATGAATTGCCTTTTCTACACTATACAATTCTTAGTTTATACCGACATATGTAAGTAATTAATGGGTCAGGTGTTTATATCAAGACCGCAACCTTGATTATAATAATCCTGTTGATAGACCTTGTATATTCAGCCATGCAGCTCCAGACTCATTTGGGATTCTCCTTGTGTACGGCGTCGCGCCACATGACATCCTCCAGCTCTCGAACAACTTTGCAATCAGTTATAGATGGCGTTGTTGTATACAAGGCTGTCGCTCTTTGGAACACGAATATTGTGTTTGTATATAACTGAGCATTGTATGCAGTGTGTGGCTTTGCTTTCCCGTGGGGTGAATCGCAAAACTAAATAAAAGGCTCGTGAGTTCAAATACTGTCCCCTGTAATTTTGGCAACTTATGATAAGTGCCTAACGAGGACGAAATCAATCTAGCTGATTAATCTTATGTGGTAGTGGAAAATGCGTTTGTAATACTAATGCAATGTTTTTGTTAATAGCGGTGATTATGATGATGGTGGTGTTAACGCTGTCAAGGTTGCTAATTTTGTCCATGCGTAAAAAAATAAAAGACGCGGTTGTGCGACAATCTCCACTGGGTCACCTTCATTGATCTTCTATATAGTGCATTTATGGCCTAATGGTCATTATGCACAAGAAACGTTTAATTAGGATTGCATCTTCCTTTCATGCTAACTGGTATATTCGCTTGGACTCATTTAAACTAGTTATTCTGTACACCAAATTTATTTAACTTTAATTTATGCTACGATTTGCATTTTGATTTTTAACGGTTACACATACTTGTCTTAAGTATGCTATCTTATTTATTGCCTAACAAACATAGTAATATATATATATATATATATATATATATATATATATATATATATATATATATATGTGTGTGTGTAACTTCATAATATGCACTGATTAACTTCAGCTGCTTGATCTCTGAGATTTTATAAAAAAAGTAATTTTTAGTTCAGCCATTTTTATTCATTTGTAATTTTAATTGAGAAATAAATCATGTTGGGAAGTACTCATTTATCCAAAAGCCAGTTAATATAGGCCATTTTCTTTTTGCCGGAACTCAACGCTACTGTAACATCTGCTACTTTGCATAATCAATTTTTTGGAAAGCAAGGAGGATAAAATTGGATTAAAGGAGCATGATTTATTCGGTCATATATTCTTGGTCTCTTATGGCTCATTGTTTGGCAATTCCAAATTAGTATCTGAGACTGTTCCCGGGTTAGCCATGTTACCATGATTTTATACTTATAATGTGATTAGTTTTTATTCTCACAAAGATTTATTGTTTTATAATATAATAATTTAATTTATTTTATTCATTAGACTTTTCAATTTCTGAAGCTATTGGAAGGCTTAAACCTTCTAAAATTTTTAATTTACGTTTATTCTAGGTACGCGATCCATCAATCCAGTTGGCTGTTGGTACAGCATTGGCTGACATTCTGCTTGGCTGGCATTCTCCACACCGTCGGCATTGGTATGAACGTAGCTATCCGTTGACTGTTTCACCTGAACTGTTGCATCGTGCAGTCATTTCAGCTTCTAATGGTACTGGAGACGGAGTTGCAAGTCAGAGTGTTGGCGCTTACATGGCTGATCGTTTTAAACAGCTGTTAAAACAACGACCGGGCCAGGTAACTACGCGACCGGCTACATTTAGCGCTTCTTTGTGGGCGCTTTCTTTGGTCCGCCGTTGTACTGTTCCCCCACCTAGTGAGCTGTTGCCTATCGAGCTATTAATTGCTCTACTTGATGAAAAGGATGGTGAGTGTTTATTTGTTTGTTTACTAAGGCACGTCATGAACATATCTATTTGAGTTTTGGCATTTAGTGGATGCTAGTCAGTATTTGCTTAAACATTATTTTCCGAATCTGGTATTGAAATTTGTGAATATACTTCACATTTGAAGAGATAAATAAAGTAATGACCTGAAAAACTCTAATAAACGACTGCTTGTTGGATTCAAACTTTATATATACTTATTAATAGGGAGAATCTATCTACTTGAACATGATTTCGTGGATATTAGAAACTTATTTATTAGTAATAAAATTACAATGAAATTATTAACAATATGTTTTTGAGAATACCTCATTACAGAGGCATAATTCTGACAGTTAGATGCGCGTTTGGCCACTGATATTTATGTTGGTCCATGATTTATATGGGGAGAAACCCTTTTGAGATGTTCTTTTACAATCCCCAAATAACTGAATATTTTGCATAGTGATGCGACAAGGAAGCATCAGCGCTTCAACTCTGATCAATTTCTGTGTTGTCTGTCTAAGGGCTACAGCCCACAGTGTCGAAGACATATACTTTTACGCATTTATTTATGTAACTCCGTCATAAACAGAAATACAAAGGCATTTAATACCTAACAGTTCAGTGATATATAACCATGAGAAAGAGAAAAACGTATTATAATGCTTTTTTTGAAATTATACCGATGATAAAATCTGATAATTCAAAACAAAACACTGTAAGAGGAGAATGGTTTAGAAGAAGATGAATATAACCTAGATTGATAAAACTACCTGGATAACATATAAACGATGTCACCTAGACCTTTACACAAAACAATTCAAACGAAGTCATCTTTAAGGAAAAGGTGGCATCAGCAATGCACTTCTTTGCGGTGTTCACTCTATCGATTCATAATCGAGAATAAAAATCGCAGTTACCTCTGTAAACCTAAGTAAGGATAGTTAAGGAGATGACTACTAAAAATCCGCAACAAAGTATATACTGAGCAAAATTTGATGTCATATCGCATAGTGTTTCCAACCAAAAATTTTTTTAGCCAATTTTATTTTAATTTACTTCAATTTATTCCGAAATATCAAATTCCTTCTAACTTGTTTATTTCGCTGATTCAGCGCTGGATAAAAGATTAAATGAACAATCCAGCGACAACGGTGATCGAATGTCGAAGCGTCTTCAATCTTCGAATGTCGAGATTCAAGTTTTACTAGCGTTCATATGTATTTTACATACGTCCTTAAACGCAGAATGAGATATGTGTGTTTCTCCATAAATGACGAAGGTTAGAGAAAGTTATTCGCGATTCTCATACTCATCCCATCACTCATATTGCCTGAGTTGTTAATAAAACCACCAAGATATGTGAATCGATCAACTACGTCCAAATCTTCATTTAGCAACCGAAGGGTTAGTGTGAGTGTCTGGTGATTCTTACATTTAAAGGGTTCGAATTTCATACCGATAGACGGAACAACGAGTGTTAATCTATTCATCGTGGCCTCAGCAGAATCCCTATTGTCGAAAAATAATACTATATCGTCTGCATATTCGAGGTCGACTAATCTACGGCCGGAACGAACATTTAAACCTTCATCCTAAACGTATGGAATTGTACTGTTCATAACAGCTTCTATTGCGAAATTTAAAAAAATGGGGAAAGTGGAAAGCTTTGATAAACACTGCTAGTAGTAAAGTTGTGACAATTCATTTCACATTCTAACACGATACCAAGTGTTTTTGTAGATAGCTCTATAGTATTTACAATTTTTTGCTCCAATCACTTTTCGACATAACATAAATTGGAAGGTTGCCGTCCACTGGGTAAAATGCGCCCTTGAATTCTAGAAAGACAGTTATTGTGGTACGGCGAGAGCCATGTAACTTCAAATACTTGTCTTAAGTTAAAAATATTGCTTATACAACCTTTTACTGGTAAGACTCCGGCTTGCTCTTTCTGTTAAATGATTCACGCGAAGCGCTCAGTCGGAGTTAGTTAATCTATGCAAATAATCTAGAGACGACTCCATTCAAACGAAATTTGATAGCCTTTTATGAAAATGAGAACGATGGTCGACATTCTTCAAGCAACAGGAATAGTTGTCACTATCCATGAGAAAGGTTCGTAACTGTTCTTTGGAGCCTTCGGCTTTGGAATGTTTGAGAGATGAAACTACATTCTATATTCCTTATTCTGATGTTTGTCCGAGATTGGAGTTCTACATCTTTAATACGATGATACTTTCAGGAATCGTAATTAATGCATGTGCCTAAGAAAATTGTTCCTCGAAGAGTTCTGTCAACAGATCAAGACGACACATTTTATTGGATAGTATATAATTTTTATACTCATTGATTCGCTAACTCTTAATTTTCTCATACGTATTTTACGAATAAGTTGGAAAAAACATCCGCTGTTACCTAATGCGAATGTCTCCTTCATCTCTTCATCCATTCTAGTTCAAATGGATCGAGGATTAACTTTCAGTCTGTGATTGCATTGGTGTCTAAAAGCTCCACGAGTATGATTATGAGCCAAGCTAGCAGGAATTTGGCGCCAAATTCCGAAAATCTCTACGCCTTACACTACAGCATTCATCATCATCCACAGAAATAAAGAAGTCATTAGAAAGTAATGTTTCACTGCCATATAACCATAAGAAGAATAACAAAAAACGAATTTTTATAAATTATGAATAAAATAATAATTGAATTACACAAATTATTAGGGAGAGATCATAAGGAGGAGCACCTCATTACTGTGAGTATATTTACCTAGATAACACACAGAAATAAGGCAAACTAAACCTCTACACAACACCATTAGGGCCAAGTCAGATTTAAGGCAAGAAAACATCGACAGTAGAACTTCCTTGTGGTTTTCATTGTATCACATTATAAACACTACACCTGCAGATTGTTACTTACATGCGACTTACGCTCTGCATAACTATCAAAATGTTATTCAACATTGAGCTTAAAGAGTATCTGCCATTCAAATTTAATTCTGCCTCGCTTTATTATCCAATTTCACCTTTATGGCATCGATACCAAAGTCTATATCTGAACTTTCACCATTCTTACTAAATAACTGAGGTCATACGTTGGAAGCATACGCCTGTGCAAAGAAAAGTCGACGGTGATTCTAGATTTCGGCCGTTTATAGGGCTCCATTTACTTATAGAAGCTTCAGTCCGTGAGATATGTTTAATAATGACCTCCTGTTGTCGTGCTTTAGAAAATTTCTTGATACAAGTGGTTCGAAGCCTAACTCGCGTAAATAAGTATGGTGCATCCAGTTATGTAATACTCATGAATCTCAGTTTTATTTCGCACATACAACATATAAATGTCTACAGTTAAATACTGTTTGTTGCGAAGAGCTAATATATATGCAAGTATGTATTAGGTTTTGCGAACCTAGTAGCAAATTAGTTCAGTTGTGACCAGAAGGATAAACCAAAGGCAGCATGAACGGAAAGTATAATCTCATGCACATTCGTTTCGTGCTTACTGGCGACTCATCAGTAGGAGCCGGTATTACGCCCTTTAACCACTATATATTTGGTAGAAGAATGTGGAATAATAGGACGTACAATCTCCTAGACGAATGTGTAAACCTGTAATAGTGAAGCTAACATAATCTGAAGTCAACGACAATACGACTTCAATGCTAACTCACACTATATAATATATATAGAAGAATGTTCATGCTGCCTTTGGTTTATCCTTCTGGTCACAACTGAACTAATTTGTTACTAGGTTCGCAAAACCTAATACATACTTGTATATATATTAGATCTTCGCAACAAACAGTATTTAACTGTAATATATTGAATTGAATGATGTCATGCTTACCGCGAAATGTGATAACTGCTATTGATGAAGGCCAGAGTGTATGGTTTAACTGGAGTAACAGGTGTTCGGAAATTGTTGTAATTCTCATTTTGGGTGAACTTTTGCATAAATTTATATCCATCAGGTTGGTATCATGTACCGACTCGGAAACCATAGTGTTAGTATCCGGTACTAATCGATTTCAAAAAAGTTATCTGTTACTAACACAATGGCCATAGTGTTAGTATCCTTTACAGACTCCGTATATATATTATATAGTGTGAGTTAGCATTGAAGTCGTATTGTCGTTGACTTCAGATTATGTTAGCTTTACTATTACAGGTTTACACATTCGTCATATAGTGTGAGTTAGCATTGAAGTCGTATTGTCGTTGACTTCAGATTATGTTAGCTTCACTATTACAGGTTCACACATTCGTCTAGGAGATTGTACCGTCCTATTATTCCACATTATTCTACCAAATATATAGTAGTTAAAGGGCGTGATACCGGCTCCTACTGATGAGTCGTCAGTAAGCACGAAACGAATGTGCATGAGATTATACTTTCCGTTCATGCTGCCTTTGGTTTATCCTTCTGGTCACAACTGAACTAATTTGTTACTAGGTTCGCAAACCTAATACATACTTGCATATATATTAGTTCTTCGCAACAAACAGTATTTAACTGTAATATATTGAATTGAATGATGTCATGCTAACCGCGAAATGTGATAACTGATATTGATGAAGGCCAGAGTGTATGGTTTAACTGGAGTAACAGGTGTTCGGAAATTGTTGTAATTCTCAATTTGGGTGAACTTTAGCATAAATTTATATCCATCAGGTTGGTATCATGTACCGACTCGGAAACCATAGTGTTAGTATCCGGTACTCATCGATTTCAAAAAAGGTATCAGCTACTAACACAATGGCCATAGTGTTAGTATCCTTTACAGACTCGGTATATATATTATATAGTGTGAGTTAGCATTGAAGTCGTATTGTCGTTGACTTCAGATTATGTTAGTTTCACTATTACAGGTTTACACATTCGTCATATAGTGTGAGTTAGCATTGTCGTATTGTCGTTGACTTCAGATTATGTTAGCTTCACTATTACAGGTTTACACATTCGTCTAGGAGATTGTACCGTCCTATTATCCCACATTCTTCTACCAAATATAAAGTGGTTAAAGGGCGTAATACCGGCTCCTACTGACGAGTCGCCAGTAAGCACGAACCGAATGTGCATGACATTATACTTTCCGTTCATGCTGCCTTTGGTTTATCCTTCTGGTCACAACTGAACTAATTTGTTACTAGGTTCGCAAAACCTAATACATACTTGCATATAAATGTCTAATTTATTCAATCTAGTGCTGAAGCGTTCTGCTGTCCAATTCATTTTAATTTTCGCTTATTAAACGTGCCTATGTGAGAACCTAATCTATGTTTGACGAAAGGTAGTTTACTTGGAATATTTACCATACCTGGTAATACAACATTAGGCTCAGTGATTTGATCAACATCCACAATATTTATAGCATCGTTAAGAGATGTATTGTTGAGTTGAGAAGGAGGACTATGGAATAATCAAGGAATAATTGGAAATGAATGTTTCGGTAATTTACATGATTTCGATTATTCACTCTGCACGACTCAGCAGAAAAGCGATTTTTGATGTAGTGTAGATTCATTATTTTTCATATTATACATGGTTACATGTAGTCTCTAAAAGAACACAGTCGCCCATTCTTTCAGGAATGACTTGTATTAAGTATTCTTTTACTGAAGAATGAAAATGACGGCTGATGAGAGCTATATGCCGTGGTTCCTATAGCCAAAGTTTCCTACAGCAGCCCTTTGCGTAAGGAACGCTTGCTTTCATTCCATCACAATCCATTTGACACTAAGTTTTACCTCGTAGTAGAACCGAACTCAAGGCTCCATTTTAAACGATATGATGGTTGTGGCCCAATAAGTCCAGGCAATAATGATGTTACCATTACTGGGCTGAAAAACTAGTCCCCGACGGTCGTCAGGCTGAAGATTTCTATGACTACGGTCATAGTTATTAATCTGATGACACAGTTTACTTGTGGATCTCACTGTCAATTAGGCTGATTAACCCAAATATTGACTTATTTTCCGAATATAATTAGATGATTTTGATAGTTTTTGATAAAAGTTTTGTCCAAATGGTTAATCACTTAATCTTGTGATTAAATGTCAAGATCATTCATTCTCCACATTTGAGAGGATTCTTTCTTGCTACCAACCGCTTTCCCGTGTAGACAATTGATAAATTTGCCTTTCGTAGGACATTCCAGATTTGCTGAAACAAATTACACAAAATTCGTTAAATTGCGCATAACTCCTTGATCTATTAAAGGAGCACTACCCTTAGCAATTTGAGCAACAACAAAAGTGATAATCCAGTCGCTAAATACAATTAATTTTTATTTTCACAACTTTGAATGAATGTAATTATTCAGCATCGCCTACTTATAAAAAATAATTAAAAGTTTGATGTCCTTCATTGTAGGGATAGATTGCAAATATGGAATATTCAAGCGTAATTTAGAAAAAGCACATTTGGCAAAGAGAACAACACTTTCGCAATTGCCATTTCAATAGTCAAGAATAAAAAACATATCGCCGAAGCTATTGGTTGTGGCATTATTTTAAATAGTTGAATAATAAAATTAAATATATGTATATATTGTAATTTATTGCAATATTTATGGTTCGTATGCGTGTATGTGTGCATGCTTTTATGCGCTCGTCTACGCTTCTTAATGAGAATTTGTATTTTTATCGTATGATTCAACAAGTGAACTTACATGATCCCTTTATGTATTTTAAAACAGACTATTTAATTTTCAATATTTTACGATTAATTTTTTATTCCATTCTGGCATCCTTATTTGTGTCGAAATTTCGTTAGAAAACTGAGCTCATTATCCTCAAGACACTGCTTGAATTTGCCTATCTAAAACTACATCGATTAAGGTAGTTGAATAGGTGCACACCTCGTCTGGAAATAAGGAGAATGTGTAAGTATGTATTAGGTGTTGCGAACCTAGTAACAAATTGGTTCAGTTGTGACAAGTATTATAAACCAAAAACAGCATGAACAGAAAGTATAATCTCATGCACATTCGTTTCGTGCTTACTGGCGACTCATCAGTAGGAGCCGGTATTACGCCCTTTAACCACTATATATTTGGGTGAGGAATGTGGGATAATAGGACGATACAATCTCCTATGCGAATATGTAAACCTCAGTAGTAAAGCTAACATCATATGAAGTCTTGACAATGCGACTTCAACGCTATCTCACTCTATATAATATATATATATATCGAGTCTATTAAGGATACTAACACTGGCTATTGTGTTAATAACCGATACAAACATTATAGTACCGAAAAGGTACATGGTACTAATACTGGTTACCGAGTCGGTACATCGTATCACCATAATGGATATCAATGTATGCTATAGTTCACCGAAATTTCTGAACACTTGTTACTCCAGTAAATCCATACATTCTGGCCTTGATCGATATCAGTTATCACATTTTGCGGTAAGCATGACATCGTTAAACTCAATATATAACAGTTAAATACTCTTTTTTTGCGGAGAAATAATATATGTGCAAGTATGTATTAGGTGTTGCGAACCTAGTAACAAATTAGTTTAGTTTTGACCAGAAGGATAAACCAAAGACAACACGACCAGAAAGTATAATATCATGCATAAGGAGAATAATTGTTTCATTTTACAAAAAGCTATCACGAATTTTTTGTCGAAGTCTCAAGAAATATATGTGCTAAATGGAGGTTTAAATTTCCTAGTGGTTATTTTTGTCAAAAGGTTTCGTTAAAAGAATATATCTCATAAGAGTTCTATTCATTACTGTTATTATTTAACGACCCAACAATTTAATTTGTTTTAAGTTTGTGCTGACGTCACAGCTGTTATTCGTTACTGCAAGTGAACATCATTCTGAAATATGTACTCATTTTCGCACCTATTTTTATATGTATGTTTCTGTGATTTTAGAAACTGTTCAAGCTGTGGCTGTCAGTACAATGGGCTTGATCTATGATCGTAGTGAGGAGGACGCCAGAACTCAACTAATTGATACGCTTACAAAATCTATTAACGAAAATGCTAAGTAAGATATTGTCTAGACAATTAGTAAACCAATTATGATTCCTATTTACACATCTTTCTCTGAATATTTTGTATTGTTTTGTTTTTAAAAATTTTTGCTTATTTTTGTGGTACTGAGTCTGGAGTTCTTATATCATCAAATTCTGGCATTTCTCTGAAAATTAGTAGTCAAAGTTTATAAAAATGTGTTATAACGCCATTAAATAGTTGCATGTTGCAGCCGATATTTGGTACAAGCATGTGTCACTTCATTTAGTATGTAAAGAACTCCATTTAAACACATTATTTAATTAATGTGTAATGGCACAGTAACAGAAAAATACGGTTTCGAAAGTGCTTGCTGCTCCTTATTTTATTGGAATTGTACTAATACGAAAACATAAAGTTGATCAGGTGGCATCTTTGGAAATATACGAAGAAGCTCCTCAGCTATAGCTAAGACTGCCAGTGTGGGTTGAATGAAAAACATTTCGTTCATTGCTATACGAATATTCCCCAACCTCATGTGGCATGCACCTTTTTGTGCAATTCTTAGTTTTTTGCAACTATTTTTGTCTAGGTCTAGGTTCATGTGAACACTTGTTTGTGTCTATTACACCACACGTCACCAACTATCGGGTCACTAATAGTAATGGGAGACCTAAAATTTTGACAACCCCCACATGACTATGAATATGTGAAGTTATTGAGCAGTAAAGTAGCAACTTTAAATGCGGATGTATTGATGAGTGTGAAGATGAAATATCCAGCTCCGACTTATAAGTTACGTAGCATGCCAATTTGTTTGCTTCATCAGTTCGAGCTTGTAGCTTTTATGAGTGCTATTAATCGCCTGGTTATTAATCCCGTCGACAGATAAAGCAAATATATAAATGTTCAAGGATGAGTGCCAAACAAATTTCCAGAGAACCCCGATACATTTATTTTCAACTATACGTGTTCGATTCCATCCCAAAAGCAAAATAGTTATTGTCTGTGATCAAATTTAGGCATTATGCCAAACAATAAGAAACAGTCGACGGAGATAGAAACAAAAGCCACACTGGATGAATTGCCTTTTCTGCACTATCCATTGCTTAATTTATACTGAAAAAATGTATGTATATAATGAGTCAGATGTTTATATCAACGTAGCAACATTGATTACACTAGAGTTTGCTCTATAATGCTACATTAACGATTTATCAAGAAAATTAATTTCGCCCCCCTCTAAATTTTGAACTATGTGTCGCCTATAAACATTTTAAAATAAGGTATAAGCAATAAAATTTCATAAAAACTGTTCATATTTCAGAAGCAACCCCATAATTCTCATTATGATGCCAGCTGATAGGTTCAGGTATTCTTATTAGGAATACAAATAAGTATATTAATCAAATGAGCAATGTTCCTAACAATGAACGGAAGTTTAGAAAGTGCAAAATCATTTGACTTATCAACGTCCAATGTAGATTCAATATGGCCAGCAATTAAAAATGTGTATTAAGCAATCCAATAGAGGACCTACAGTTCGAATTCTAAAGAAATCTATATCATCAAACGATGTCTTAAACTCTCAAAACTAATTAGCACACGGGTGGCCATATAACATAATTGCGGACGAAGTAAAATACATCAGTAGCCAATACAAATGTAAATGTCGAACAATTTTGTTTGCGATACTTTTGCTCGTATTGCACAACGTCAATAGTACGACAGTGATGATCGTCGACGTTAAATCTCTTTTTACACGCATCCCTATTCACAAAACAGTCGGTTTCTGTAAATTTAACAATGATAACAACCCATTATTCCTTATTACCAACAAGTCATCTAAAAATAACAACTGCACAAAGATTTTCATTTGAAATTTAATGGTGAGTATTCTACTCAGATCAATGGAATAATGATGGAAAGTTTTTATGGTTAATTTTTACATGTTCAGTCTGGAAACTTTAAAACTTCTGTCATAAATATCTGCGAAATGCTGATGGTACTTTTAGTATCATTAACGAATAAGTAGAAATAAACGTCATTCTTACAGATTTTAATACATTAGAACATGGTATGCAGTGTAGATTAAAGCGTCGAAATTCTCAATCAAACCCGGTTTCCTTTCTTGACATAGAGATATTGGGACATTGCATCCGATAGCACAGTGCTGTCAACATTTCACAAAAGTGAAATTTGATGGCGAATTATCTTATAGAATAAAGAAAATCTGTTTTGAGATATTTGCAATTATAAAAATTGGTGGTGCTCAAAACATATTTATTAGAAAGTGAATATTCCGAAAGATATATTGAAATATACGAAATGACAACAATCAGTGTGGACGTACTCAACCAAAAGACGATGTGTGTTAATTTACATTTTAAAATAAACGCACCATCCGATATACTTACTTGGTGAATAAGCCTAAACAAAAACAAATTTTTTTATACAAAATACGCCTGCTCAACTTAAATTTGAAGGATAAGCTATTCATCAGCGAACAGACCATTATTGTTTCTTTATATATATTTCCTTGTTACTCAGTGTACTGTGTATGTAGGATTGTTCGATTATTAAATAAACGAATCCAGTAGCGTTTTAAATAAAAATACAGCTGGAAAACGGAGAGCTTGACCGCAATTATTGAGAACATGGTTCATAAAAACCCTACTCTGAAACGAACAGATTTCTGTCTTTCGTGACCTGATACAAAAACGAAATACGCACGACGGCAACTGTCGACTACAACAGCCTTAATCCACAGTCGAATAAATAAAATATGCTTACATGAATTTGATATAAACTCTTAAACTTCATGTATGTGCCTGTGTGTTCATTTACGTTTCTCGCTTCCTGTTCCCTGTTGTGAAATCTTTTTACTAGGTCCAACTTGTTCCTCTTTGTAATTGTGTATTAGGTATTGCGCACCTATTAACAAATTAGTTTAAATAGGCTCAGAAGGATAAACCAAATTCAGCATGAACGAAAACTATAATCTCATACACATTCGTTTATTACTTAACGGAGACTCACCAGTAGGAGCTGGTATTACGCCTTATACTCACTATATATTTTGGTGAAGTACGTAAAGACCATCCCCTCCTCAACGTGGTACGACGGTGTCAACCATGTTTCGATGATCGATCGTACATGGGCTAACGGGGCTATGGCGGTGGTGTCACCAGGGCGTGGTGGATCTCCGACCGGCAATCGGATCTCCTATAAAATACCACATGAGCCCGACGACGGCACCATGACTCGGCGTGTGTTCCCCGCCACAAAAGGGGACAACAGCCACAGGATTACATGGACTCCTGGACAGTACCCCGTACTTCCGAATGGCGAATGAGCTCTCAACAGCCACCGGCAACCATGCAACTTACTGCTGCCTTGCAGACTGCGCTTGGATGTGCAAAGGCTAGAGGTGCGTCCTCGATCAAAAAGCCGAGTGGTGAGGGGACACCACTTGTACCAAATTCCCAAGAAACTCCATGAAAATGTTCTCAATCTATCAGACTACCGATCTGGCTGCTACGGCGTCCCGCGGCAAGCGACGCGCGCTCTGTGCTCCCCCAGAGAGGCTATGGTGATCGCAAGTGAAAAAGCTATCTGGTTTTATCAGCGCGCATAGCACCTATTTATTTCGGGTGTTAGAATGTTCAGAACAACTATGCTTGATATCGGCAGCAAGCAATCACGCCAAATCTTTATATGACTACCAGATCGCTGAAGTTGCATGCCCTGTCTGAAGTCCGACTGCCCGGCACCGTGACTACCACGAAGATAAAAAGTACTCGTCGGCAGAATCAACATCTTTGATGCATCACAGCGGACTCAGTTGACGGGTCCGGACAACACAGGTGCCAGCCATTTACTTGGTCCTACGAGCGCAGAGAGCCATGAGCTGGCTATGGAATCCTGTACACCGAGGCAGGTGATCGCAACGGTCCGACTGAGAGTAAACCTTTTAACATCACAGTCGCTAGCCATGTCTGATGCAACACCTCAACCCCTCGCAGCTGATTCAGATGAAAGATGTGTTCTACGACAATCTGCACAGAGACCATCAACGGAATTCTCCAGAGGCGACATACTGTTTTTGTTGCTAGTGACTGGAACGCACGAACAGGACCTTATGACACATCCCACCAGACACAGTACTGGAAAGTTTGGTCTAGGTGAGCGCTGCGAGAACGAGCGACCTATCAGCTTTTGCAGAAGTCAACACCATATGTGCAGTTACCAATACGCGTTTCCAACACCCTCGTAAAGCATTTGCTCACCCAGGTATTCAAACGATGGTCACACAGCCAATCAGATCGACTACATTCTGGTACGGTCGCGTTGGATGTCTTCTCGTCGAAGATTGCAGGTCATACCGAGGAGCTGAAACTGGCAACCGAGGAGAGTCCGGTGACCACACTCTAGTACGTGCCAAATTGAGGCTCCTATGCTCTGGGGTCCTGACGGCAGCCAGTGCTAACCCTACGAGAACGCCTTTCCGAATGTTGCTGCCTAACGGACCCATCCCGTTGTACAGCAGCGCTATCTGCCTCCAATCACTGCAATAGTGCTGACTGCCGCTGACGGTGGAACTCATGCCGTAGAATAAAACCACATCGTGGAGCATCAATGGAATAACTTGAAACTCTCTACTCAGCGCAAAGCTGCGCTTGAAACGCTCGGAACCATCAATAAAAGTCACCATAAAGACTGGATCTCTGAACGCACGATGCGGGCGTCACAAAAAGCAAGAGATGCCCGGATGAATAACGCGCCTAATTACTCGCCGTCTGAGACGTGAAACCATCGAGGTCTGCTCAGGCTGACCGTAAGCAGTACTGGGGATGAAATCGCTTCCGCCAGTGGAATCGGCTGCAAACGTCGGTGATTTCGGGGGATCTCTTCCGCATCTGACACGTCAGCATCCCGGTAAGCGCAATGCAGAGACAATTCTACGCAGCGCAACAGGAGACTGATTTCTGATGTCAACTGTGCAGAAATCGCAAGATAGGGCTTTGAACATTTTCGCAGTTGATTGAACCGACCATACAGTGGCCGCTCGCACCGCAACCACCTGCAACATCTACACCCAGCTACGATGTGGACTGCTCTTCCCCCAACTGAGGTTGAGATCGCTATATGACCCATCCAGCGCATGAAGAACAGGCAAGAAATCCCCCCGGTGAAGATGGAATTCCTGCAGAGATCTACACAGCGCCTGTATAGGCGCACTACTTTCGCCATCAATCCATCGACTGTTCTCTCTCTATCTGGGAACAAGAAGCTTGCCCGTCAGACTTCGGAATGTCAATCCTGCTACCGTTTCCCAAAAGCAGATGTGATCAGATCAAGGTGCGAAAACTACTGCGCTGGTATCAGTCACTTCTCAACACCGCATCCAATGCTGTTGGCGTCGATTCTATTGAACCGCTTTACTGTAATGAGCGGCATGTCCGTACCCGTCCCAATCAGGTGTGATATCCGCCCAGGCAAAGGCTGTGTTGATCAGATCTTTACATTACGGCGAGTTTTGGAACATCGCAACAGCGAAAATTTCCAACAACCAACCGTCGCTTGCTTTATTGACTTCCGAGCTGCTTTTGACTCTGCTGATCGCGACTCCTCATGCGAACATCATGCTGCTCGACGGTATGCCCATAAAACTCGTCAATCTGATCAAGGCCATATCATGCAGTCACCAAAGCCAGAGCTAGCGTGTTTACCGGAGAAGAATCGGATGAATTCAGTCTGCACACAGGGGTTCGACAAGGATGTCCCTTGTCACCCATATTGTTCAATTATGCGGTTGACTGGATTCTGAGCAACGCGCTAACTGAGTTCCGAGGCGTTCAAGTATCAAATAACCTATGGCTGACGGATGTTGATTACGCAGACGATGTTGTTCTCCTTGCTGACAGCTTTGGGAGCATGCAAGCCGTTTTGGATCAAGTGGCCCAGTTTTCATCAGCCGTTGGTCTGGAAATCAATGCCGACAAAACGAAAGCCTTCGCCATCGGTGTATCTTCATCTGATGAGCAGCTCACGGTGTACGACAGCCCAATCGAAACAGTCGACGATTTTACGTACCTTGGCTCAAAAATACTTCCAACTGGTCAAGCAAAGAATGAAGTCCGAACACGCATCGACCGTGCCAGACTTGCTTTCTTACAATTGAAGAACTCACTTTGGAGAAGAAGTGAAATCAGCCTCAAAACGAAAATCCGAGTCTACCAGACTACTGTTCGCCCTATGCTACTGTATGGCTGTGAGACTTGGCCATTACGTTCTGAGGACTCCAAAAAGCTCGAAGTATTCGACCATTGGTGCCTTAGGTACATCACAAAGACAAAATGGATGGACCGAGTGTCGAACGCATCTGTTCGTCACCAATGCGGTGACATCATGCAACTATCCGTCTGGATCCAACATCGTCGACTTCAATGGTTCGGGCACGTACTACGCAAACCCGAAGACGAACTGGTACGGCAGGTGATGAACCCAGGTCAATGTGCAAACTGGCGCCGCCGCCGAGGCGGGCAACTGAAGACATGGCTTGCAACAATCAAATCGGACATGGAACTCCTAGGTTTACGCAATGTTTATGGTCCGCGTCACTGGGAGCGTCATTGGCCCTCTTTATGTTCCGAAATGGCTGCCAACCGCCCGGCATGGAGAGGTTTAATCCGGGATATCAATGGAGCCGGCTTATCCTCTAAAAGGAGCCAGCCGCAGTAAAGTAAGTAAGTAGCAAAATTGGACGGTACAATCTCCTATACGTATGTGTAAATCTGCAGTAGTGAAGCTAACATTAAATTAAGTCTTCGATAATGCGAATTCAAAGCTAATTCATTATATATAATATATACCGAGCCTGTAAAGGATACCAGTCGGTATATGGTACCAATACATCTGATTTCAAGATATGCTACGTTTCACCAAAATTGAGAAAAACAACTACTTCTGAACACATTTTATTTCCGCAAATTCATATACTCGGTTATTGGTCGATATTGGTCGATATTGGTCATCACATTTTAAGGTAAACGGGACAGCATTCAATTCCATATATTACAGTTATATACTGTTTGTTGTGTAGAACTGATATAAATGAAATTATTTACAAGTTGTTGCGCACCTAGTAACGAATCAGTTCAAATAGGACGTGAAGCATGAACGAAAGTTATAATCTCATGTGCACATTCGTTTCGTGCTTACTGGCACTTCGTTTGTTCCAGCCGTTATTACACCCTGTACCCACTATATATTTTGGTGAAGAATGTTGCACAATTTGACGGTACAATCTTCTATACGAATCTGTGTACCAGCAGTGGTATAGTTAACTGAGCCTGTAAAGGTTATCATCATTATGGCTGCCTAGTGGGCTCCTGGTACCAACACTATGGTTGCTGAGTTGGTACATGCTACCAGCACTATGGTTGCCGAGTCCGTATATGGATATGCTAAATTTCACGGAAATTAAGAATTACAACTACGTATGAACACATTACTTCAGCATATCCGTAAAATCTGGCTCTTATCGTTTTCAGTTAACACTTTTCGCCGTAAAAATGACATCACTCAATTAACTATATAACAACTAGGTACAGTTTTTTGCGTAAAACCAATATATATAGCAGTTTTGTTTTAGGTGTTGCGCACATATTAACAAATAAGTTCAAATAGGACCGGAAGGATAAGCCAAAGTCAGCGGGAACGAAAAGTTTAATCTCATGTGCACGTTCATGTTGTCCTTACAGGTGATTCGTCATTATGAGTCGGTATTACGCTTTATACCTACTATATATTGAAATGAGGAATATAGGACATTTGAACGGTACAATTTTCAATACGAATATGTACACCAGCAGCAGTGAAGTTAGCTTCTAATAAAGTCTTCGACAAAGCCAACCCACCACATACAATAGACCGAGTCTATAAAGGGTGCCGACACTATGATAGCCGAGTCCGTACATGCTGACTTTCGTTTATCCTTCTGGCCCTATTCGAACTAAAATGTTACTAGGTGCACAACGCCTAATACACACTTGTATCTATATTAGTACTACGCAACAAACAGTATCCAATTGTTTCTTTTTGCCTTTTAAAATTCACTGTAATGCGCCAGATATTGCAGTTGAGCTCAGGCCTGTCGCAAATGTGGCCATAATAGTTTTGTTTTATAAACCTGCTTTATAATAATGTTATGCTTCAATACACGATCGATTTCTCAATTTAAATTACTTGTACAAAATTCTGGCTGACATAAAACTTATTCATGAGATAAAATTACATCAAAGCCATAATTTACTATGATATGTGAGATTTAAAAACAAGCTCAAATGTTCATTACCAGAATCGTATATACTTCATTTCCGAAACTCGTGAATATTTCTGACTTTCTAAAAGCGTTGTGTCTAAACATCATTTTAAAGTATTTATAAATGCGTGGTTAAATTACTAGTTATTTTAACTTTATTTATTTATTTGTTTTGCATATGAGACTAAAATGTGGAATTGTCCTTTTTTAACAATGTTTTGTAGCGATGCTTTTTCAGCAAAGTAATTTACATTTTTTAATCACGTATAGTTTTAGTATCTGTTAATAATTTATGAACTAGATAAACTTTCAATTTAAAATTTCAATCTAAATTCTAAACAGCAAACAGTCCAATCCCATCTTTAGAGAACTGGCAAATCTTGCTCAACAAATCGGCAGACCAGACCTCACACTGCCGCTGATGGTACTTGCTATGTCGCTTGTTGCCTTCTCGAGCTCTCTTAGTGGCAGTCAGTCTGGCATTGGAGGCCGTGTCGCAGCTCCTTCCACGGCGTATGCTAATTCGACTGGACTTCTTTCGAATCAGCAGCAAAACCCCACGGGTCCGAGCTCTACATCAAGTGCTAAAACAGGAATGACACTCGGAACCAACGCTGTAGGAACACCCAACGTGGCGATATCTCCAGGTTTTGCGGGACTTGGGGTTGCTGCTGTGTCAGGTGCTGGATTGATTCGTCGGTTAGGACGATCTTTGGCTCCAGTTTTGCCACGTTTGGTGCCTCGAGTTTATGTTCGTCGGTTTGACTTAAATAGGCCGAAACTTCGACAGGCAATGGAGCGGTAAGTTTGTAAGATGTGTTCGATTGCTGAATACATATTTAATTCTATTCTCAAACTTCTTTAACTATGAGTTTGTCCATGTTTTTTATTATTAATGTAAGCTGATAAGTGGTAATTTAAGGCTATTTCTATTATTAAAATAGGTTTTTTTGCAATGCAAATTATACCATCCTTTTTGCTGGATACCAATGCGTGTGATATTTCTTGTATTCTATGTAGTAATTTTGGAAAGAATAGTGTAGCGAAAGAGCTACTGTGTCATCTTAAATTTAATTATAATTTTTATCTAGTGTAATAAGTGTCTTGTGTATTTAAAGACGAAAAATCCTGCAAGCGCTGTCGTTAAATGTAATTAAATATTGTTTTGAGTTGAATTGCACGTAGATATTATACAACAACAGATTTGTCGTGGAAACGCAGGCGCAGGAGCACTTACTTTAACAATTAATTGAGAAGCAGGAGAAGCGAACCTGACCAACTGGGGAAGTGCTTCCATAGAAGGTTAAATGTAGACCAAATGTTCCACTGCCGCGCAGTCGGGTGGTGTCACCGATATAAACGATCTACCGTATTGAAGATTTTGTACTAATCGGCCTCTTTCAAATTGATGCAAGATTATTAGTGATTCATGCTCTATTTAAAAAACTTTCTATTTGTTAAGTTGATTTGTCGAGTCGTGTCGGATGTGTTTGATGTCGCCTTTAACCTTTGCGAATTGTTTCTGTGTTCGTCTAGGTTGTGCCATAGCTACTAGATTTTTCAATTTATATTCAACATTATTGCATTTCCAAACCACTTGGACTCCTTAAATTAATTTTATCATTTTGGTCCTATCTTGACGGATGCAGGGTATGGCTAGGTCTTGTTATGTACGCTACGTCTAGTACAACTTGTTCTTCAGCATCTTCTCGAGGCAGCGCTGGAGCAGCCGCAGCGGTTGCGGCATCCAGCAGTTCTTCGTCGTCTTCGTCTTCGTCGCCATCTGCTGGAAGAGGACCTGGCACATCAGCCGGTTGTCAGTCGTCTACTGAAGGTGTGTCTGGTTTCAACGAGTTATCAGGACGTTTTGGAGCTGAACGAAGCCCACCACTTGATGACTTTTACTCATCCACGGCAGCCGCTGCCGGAATTGATGTTTCAGCTGTTGTTGAGAGTAGTGTAGCTGGTCCTGAGCTGTTGTCTACCGTTGGTGGCGGCAACATTACTGGTCCAACAATGTCAGCAGGAAGTTGCGTGGCTGTAGGTGCTGGACAATGGTATCAGCAACAACAACAATTTTCTCTGGGTTCTATCAACGCATTGTCTACCGAACTAGTGCGTACTGCCGCCCCTAATTATCTTTCTTTTTAGTATAAGTATTGCAACATTAAATTAACTATATCATATATTTACATATATATATATATATATATATATATATATATATATATAATATATATATATATATATATATACTTTCTCCATTTCTGTTCATAAGTATAAATCGTTAAATTTCAGTAAAAGATAAACAATGAATATGTAAAGATACATTTATTTTCGAATATTCTTGCTAAGGCCCTTACAATTAAATTTCGTTTAAGTTTAACTACACAAAAGCTTAAATTACATGTTGAGTGTACATAATTTTTCAATTAATTGAATGAAAGTTTGTTGAGGTTGCAACATATATGTCACATGTATGGATGGTTTGAGATTTGTTTTGGCGAGATTAAATGTGTCTGTTTATGTTTCTTCTTCACCATATGTATGATGTTTATTCGGTTGGCTAGTGTCAGTCAGTTACTTATATGAGTTAGACATACCATTTGTTTGATGAAAGTGTGCACGTTTGTTTCTCATTCATATTTTGTTTTTTTGTGCTTATTTCTGTTTTCTATTGTTCAGATGAGCGTATTTTGTGGTAATTTTACGGCTTCACGGCACATCTGATTTTCTTCTTACCTCTCTTGTTAGTATACAACAAAGTACCTAATTTGTTACTAGGTTCGCAACACCCAATACATATTTGCATATATATTAGTTTTTCGCAACAAACAGTATTTAAAAGTACCTCTCTCGTTGCTAATTTTACATTCGGCCACCTTTGCACAGGTTTAGTTTCTTTTCTTGCTGAATTTACATGCCGTTTTCCAATATTCGTGACTATTCAATTGCTAGATTGTGCTGATGAACCTGTTTAACACTCGGTGGGGGTTTTACTGTTTGATGTACAATGCTTCAAAAATATTTACTAATTTTTCTGACCTTGCTTTGTGAATAATAGAGAGACCATTTATTACCCTGGTTGGATTATATGATAAGTAATTGCTGTTTTGGCGGATGTTGCTACTCTCTGGGTTAAATTCGGAAGCAAGTGTTGATGGATTCCATCGAGTAACTACTTCTTGGTTCTTCCAATGTATGTGTTACCGCGTATACATTTATTTCAATTATTACTAAACGTAATCAGCCTCTTCCACAGAAGGAATTTAGCTTATTTATTGCTGCCAATTTTGGACGTGCAAAAAAGTGTCGGAGAAACAATACACAGCCAACAAATTAGCTGATAAAACAGCCGGTATATTTGATTAACGACATTTGGAAGATAGAGGACATTGAGAGGAAAACGCAGCCGCTTGGACAAAGAATGAAGGCGCTCAACAACGGATACGTGCATGCGTTCACAGTAAAGTTAGAGATATGAAAATTACGCTTTACGAAGAAATAAAGAAGCTGACCATGGATTTAGATAATTAAAGGACATAAACAGACCATTTAATAAATCCAAAATACGAATCTCACTTTAATTGTCGTTTATATGAGGTGAAGAATTTAAACACAAAAGATGACCGTTCTAAAAAAATGATCCACTTTATGAAAATGAAGACTATTCTTAATCTAGCATTACGAGCATCAGTAAACATAAATGACAAAATTATATTAGTATTCTGTATATACAAACATAAGTATTACCCTAAACATGGTCGTGCTAAATTTTTATTCGTGTATGTACGGAACACTGTTTTCAGTTTGTACATACAACAATAAAAATGAGCTTAAAGATGGCCCTGCTCTATATATATATATATATATATATATATATATATATATATATATATATATATATATATATATATATAGTGGTGAAACAATTATTGGTCTTTTTAAGTCGTACATTTTTCGAAAATATTTATTTGCATAGTAATAATTTCATCTGAATATATAACAGTTAGATGGTGTTCATTGCTGAGAACTAATATATATGCAATTGTATATTAGGTGTTCCGCACCTAGTAACAAATTAGATCAAATATGACATAAAGGATAAACCACAGACTTCATGAACGGAACCTATTTCCTCATGCGCACATTCATTTCGTGCTTACTGGCGACTCATCAGTAGGAGCCGGTACTGCGATGAAAGCCAGGGTTTATAGATTTTCTGGAATGTCAGGTGTTTAGAAGTAATCGTAATTCTCAATTTTGATGAACTTTAGCATACCTAGAAATCCATTGGTTTGGGGCCATGTGCCGACTCGGAAACCAGTGTGTTGGTACCATGCACCTTTTCGGCAACCATAGTGTTTGGTTCCTTTGTAGACTTGGTATATATATATATATATATATATATATATATATATATACTCTCTATATATATAATATATTATATTTAGTGAGTTGGCTTTGAGATCGGATTGTCAAGACTTTATATGAAATTAGCTTCACTACATGCATAAGAGATTGTACCATTCAAATTTCCCACATTACTCATCCAAATATATTTTGGTAAAGGGCGTAATACCAACTCTTACTAACGAGTCGCCAGTAAGCACCAAACGAATGTGCACGAGTTTATACTTTCCGTTCATACTGTCTTTGTTTTAACCTTCTGGTCATATTTGAACCAATTTGTTACTTGTTGCGCAGCACCTAATACACAATTGCATATATTTTAGTTCTTCGCCATAAATATTATCTAACTGTTATATATTTAATTGAATAATGTCATGATTACCGCGAAATGTGGTAACTGATATCGATCAAGGCCAAAGGATATGGGTTTGCTGGAGTAACAAGTGTTCAGAATAAGTTGTAATTCTAAATTTTGATGAACTTACATACATTAAAAACCAATTTGTTGGTTTCATTTACCGACTTGGAAACAATATTGGTATTATCATGTAACTTTTCGGCAACTCTAATGTTGGTATCGGATACTGAAACAATAGCCATAGTATTTGTACCTTTTACAGTCATGGAATTTATATTATATATAGTGAATTGACTTTGAAGTCGCACTGTCGTAGACTTTATATGAAGTTAGCTTCAATACGGCAGGTTTACACATTCGTATAGGAGATTGTGCCGTCCAATTTTCACACATTCTTCACCCAAATTTATAGTGGGTATAGGGCTCATTACCGGCTCCTACTGATAAGTCGCCAGTAAGCACAAAATGAATGTGCACGTGAGGTTATACATACTTTCATCCCAATAGTCGGTTTTCTTCGGTATCCTCTCGAGATTGTACTATGCTCAGCCATCCTATCCGTTTATACATTTATCTATGTTCAGATTTAAGTCTCAATATAAACTATATCTGCTGCACTGTTAGCTTGTATGCTTATTATTTTACTTAATTATGTCATAAATACCATATCACCTCTATGTTACATGTTAGATATGAAATTATATATCGCTTACACTATAGACGTCTTTTATAACTGAGTAATTTTTTATCCTAAGAAGAATTCGCAATGATCGAGAAAAACGAACAAGGTCAACTCAGGAATTGAATGCGTGGACCAAATTCGTGCACTCTGCCGCACTCTTGAGTTGCGCCACCGGTATAATCTATTCAAAATTTTTGCTCTCCTACACTACTCAGTTGCTTTTGATTCTGAATAGTTTGTGAGTTTATTGCGAGCTTCTTTATTTGAAGGCGTCCCGAACAAAAGTGGTCGATTGCTCGACGACTGTTCTAAAAACGCATCGGCATGTATTCACACTGGTAAGGGCCTCTCTGTACCTTTTCGAATTCGACAAGGATTTATTAATGTCACAACTCTGTTTACTTATATTGTCAAGAGAGTATTCGCTGAGGTCACCACATTAATCCTCGTAGTGGAGATCGGTATTTGCGGCCTGCCTGTTAAGCTAGGATAAGCTGATTATGCTGTTCTAATGGCAGAAAACGATGACGAACCTCAGAACGCCATTAATTGTGGTTAACGCGTGTCTATTTATTACACTTCGAGGCTAAGTGCATCAAAAACGGTCGTTGTGATCCGAAGCCGAAGATCGCATTAAATAGCGCTTTACTGCTAGACGTGAAGGATTTCCTTTACTTAGAATCTTTGGTGTTGCAAGGCGAATCGGTCACTGCCGAGATCTTCATACATATGTGCTTTGCAGTTGCTACTTTTGTAAATATCTGCAAACCACTTTTAAATCGTTCCTCTGTTTCACTGAGTACAAATTACAAGGTCTTCTAGTCAAGGATAATGTCGATCCTGATTTATGCTACAGAGCCTGGAAATGACACACTATACCTTCCAGTATCTCTACAGATATTTAAATCGGTGTTCACTCGATTTTTTCTTGGCCAGCTATTTATTTGCCTTATATTACTATTCGTGATTTTGGTCATTTGATCATTCGATACGGTAACCTCGCTAAGGAAGATAATTAAATAGGCTAAAGAATGTGAGTCTAGCAGTAAACAGGGTTCAGTGGAGAGACCTGCTTAATTATTCCTTACTGGCATTGATTCCTCTGGATCCCCTCTGTGTGAGATCTAGGTCAACGTTTATTATATTGTATTATTCTGGTTTGAATTATTTATTAAGTATTTCATTTTCTTGTCGAATTACGAACTTACTTGATTCCATAAAGATGGTCTGTAAATTCGGGAAAGGAGTTATATGGACATAAGTCATAATGGCATCGCACACTGCTGATTTGTCATCAACGTATTTTAAGTTCCGAAATAAATTTTTCAGACAATTTAGATGTGTTCCTATGGAACAACCGTTAGTGGTACCAGTAGCTAATACATTTACGTGTAATTTGGGAGCAACCATTTTAAAAACAAATTTAAACGCGTTTATGTTATACATTTGAATGAAATCTTCATTTTTGGGAAACATGGTGAAGAAGAATTAAATTAATTCTTTGAATCAGCTGATTGATCGGGTGGTTTGATATTCACGTTATAAAGAGTGATAAATAATATAGTCAATTTTAAATGTCAAGTTGATTAGAAAAAGTTATCGTTTTGAATGAGTTATTACAGATATATATATATATATATATATATATATATATATATATATATATATATATATCCCTATATATATATAAAAAATGCTCCTGAGTTTCAAGTCTAATCACCCATATTGAATTATTATTGAAATTCTTAATGGTTTATCTTTGGTTTATCCTTCTGGTCATATTTGAAGTAATTTGTTACTAGGTGCGCAATGTGTAAACATAGAGAAGATAAACTTACAAGAATTACTTCAATTAAGGAATTAATCATTAAAAGTAATAGAATATTTAATGCAAGAAGTTATAGGATTTGATATAGAACCTTATAAGGCCTATCAGCAGGATTCTGATTTAGGGAGGTAAATAAAGCGTTTATCTTAGAAATAAAAAAATAAGAACTATTTTAAAACGGCCATGTACATTGGGCAGCGTGCATCGTAATCCATTTGGATAAATTTCACCATTGGATACATATTGTATTTATGAAATTTCAGATGGTGAATAAATTTACTGGTTGCGTTGAATAAATACAATGGAGGAAATTCTATTTTGTTGAGTGTTAGAGTACTATTTCAATGAGAAAGAAGTATTTTCAAAAAAGTGAATCGTCATTACCTGTCGAAATTATCTTTTAAAAAATACATCTAAACTGTTTCTTCAATGACTCGTAATTAATTTCCTCACGCTGTGCACTTCTATTTATGCCACCTATGTAGATTGAGGCACATTTCAATGCCATTATCTGTGAGATAAAGACGCAGCTAGGATTTAACACGACTACTGTATCATCAAATCTGCCGTCAAGTTCTTCATCCTCCGTTGTATCTACACTTGTAACTTGTGGTGCATGCACTAACACTAGCTCCAATGCTTCTGAGACTATTGTTGGAGCTGCAGGAAACTCGACGTCAGATTATAGTTATGGAAGTGTTGCTTCGGGAACTGGTACGCAGAACATCTTTCTCAGAGATGCTTGTTGCCGAGCTATAGTCAGCTTAACTAAGCATCCTGCTGCAGATCGTCGTTTGGCAGGACATTTGCCTGCCCTGTTATCTGGTCTTCTTAGTCTGATTGAGGACAGAGAAGGTGTAGGTGGTGAACGAACTCCTGCTGAACAGTTAAAATTACAATTAATTAGTCCAGCTGAAGAGGCTGCTATTGCTGTGCAAAAGGTATGTTAATGCGGTAACTCTGTTAATTTCTTTCATGGTCATGTCTTCTTATTAAAGTTTAAGTTGGAAAATTTCGGTTCTGTTCTGAAATAGTATGCATGCATGGCGCTTCAGTGTTGTTAGATTTTCTTATCCAAAGAAGGGATGTCAGATCAACACAGCCACAACTTCCTTCCATTACTCATTAAGATTGAGAGCCCTAGTGCAGTTTTATAGCCCACACATAACCATGAATTACTTAGTTATGCGACACTGAAGCTTTGGTGTATTTTGCTAATAGAATGCCATTTAGTATTAATAATACTTATGTGTGGTCGTGCGGTATACGTATTTATTTACATGTAATGGATGTATGCAAAAGATATTAATTAAAAAAGAAAAATAAATTAACTTTAAATCGTTAATTAGCCGCGTTTATTCATATATTTGTGCTCAATCCAGCTGGTGATCCGTGTACTCGAAAATCCGTGTTGTCGCAACTCTGCAACAGGTTTATTGCCTGGACTTCTACCGGTCTTAATCGAACGTCAACTTCAATGTGGTGGTATTACAGGTGCTTCTACTGGAACTGGCGGACCAATCAGTTTGGCACAGGCAGAGTCAAATCGCCTCGCACTTGAATTGTTGGTGGCAGCAGCACGGGCAGCTAGACCATCGGCTCTACGGCCTGCCTTACCTCAACTAATACTAGCTGGTCTCCAAGCTATGAGTGGTATCCCAGCTTCTCGGTTGCCAAGTTTGATGCGTCAACCTCTCTTAGTCGGTCAAGCAGCTAGCTCAACCGTTTTCGACTATGAAGACGATGAGCCGCTTGTACAACAAGCAAACAGTTCTGCTTCGCCAAGAGCAGGGTCATCCTGTGTTGGTCTTGTGGCAAATACGATGTCGACTCGACGCCCCGTCACATCTGTCCAGGCAAAACAACAGAACAGGGCCGTAATATCTGATTTGTCAGGTGTGGTCTTGACAGAGCAATTTTCAAAAGAGCAACAAATGGCGGAAATTTTACGACTGGTAGGCTAAAGTTCGTTTACTTAGTCTAAGGGTGAACTTTTTACTTGAAGGTTGCACGGTTGTAGCCAATATGATTTATTGAAGCTGTGAAGCTGCTATCCACCTGATAACGTAGGAGACCAGTTTTTTCGTTGTTATGTGTTGGTTAATTTCTGCGCGAATCTTTTCCTAAACTGAAGGAATATTTCCACCTAACTTATGAAATAGTTAAGAATATTTGAGTTATTTTATTCAACATGGTCAATTTAAGAAAATGAGGAAACGTTACATCTACGCTTTATATATATATATATATATATATATATATATATATATATATATATATATATATGCATGTAGAAATGTATTGATTTGTACAAGTAGGCATCAATCTGTAAAGTCAAAAACATATAGTTATATTATTCATATCCTTTTAATTTCAAAATATTTTGTTTCAATACGTTTGACATGTTTTGCTAGAGCCTGTCGGTTCTGAATTATATGTTTATTACTTCAGGTATTATGTATATTGTCTGTTTAAATTAAACACTACTGATTAGGAAAGGCAATTCATCCAGTAGTCCGGCTTTTCCTTATTGTTAGCTCATCAAGTATTGTCCTGTATTTTCCGCGTAAAGGACTCTAATCGGAGCACATTGCTGCGGAGTCTGGGTTCCACATATGCTGCTCTATGACTTCCATTTTTTTGTAATATTGACAAATGTAGCACAGTGAATAGTGTTCCAGTCTCCATTGCAATGTGCTCTAGTTCGAGTTCTTTCCACAGCCAATTCTGGACAATAATTGATGAGTTCACAATCAGGACGAAATCGGTCTAGTGAATTTATTGTCTTTGCTACCTGATGGAAGGTTTAGCCTATATTGACAGTATCCATGTAGTTAAAATTGTGCCAATATAATATATGTATTCATTGAAATCGTCAGTAATTTATTATATTTTATTAGAAAGAATAACCATAGTTAACTATATGAAAGTTAATTTATTCACAAATAAATTCGCCTTCATTCACTCAATTGCATTGTTTTTCTTATAAATAAATAATGGCCTATATAATAAATCTGGTCTTTGTAGATACATCCGATATAAAGGCAATCATACCTGTATTTTTTAAGTAAAAATCCACATTCATACGTTGTAAAGATAGACAGCTCAGAAAAACTTAATGAGTTCTTTTTCTCGTTGTCTATGCTTCATTTCTCATTTAAATGACCACATTAATCTGCGATTGTATTTAGAAAAATAGCATTATGTAATCCGTAATTTTCTTTATTTAGATACTGAATGATATGTGATATATTAATAAATATTATTCAGTTAAATAATGTTGTTCCTGATATATATATATATATATATATATATATATATATATATATATATATATATATATATATATATTCTTTATTATGTCCATTGTCTTCGAATATTACACAGTATACTTCTAATTAGAAGAAAAACATTAATATAACAAATATATATGTATATATATATATATATATATATATATATATATATATATAAATATATATATACATATATTGTCATTATAAACTAAACATTGCGCAAAGTAGCAAAGGCAATTTATCAATTAGACTGGTTTCGTCCCTACTGGATACTCATCAAGTACTTGCCAGAATTTGTCGTGATCTGAATCTGAAAATCATTCCACTCCAGTCACACTTTATGCACAATATTAGATATATATTAGTTTCAGTATCTTGGTTAACCTGCTCTTCAGGTGAGGCTTATTTGGCAACTCTTTTGACCTAAAGTTCTAACTAGCCATCGTCTTTATCTGTCATTATAGTATAGACATCTGGTGACCTGGAGAAGTTTAATGACAGGATTTTCATTATGCGTATGTTGCCAACGTAAAGTAAACATTGCTTAAGTTTGCAAAGGCAATTCATCAAATAGGCCGGTTTCGTCATTTTTGCTAGTATTCGCCGTGACTAGGGTTTTAAATGGGGAACATTTGCATCGGATTTTTGGATCCATCTGCAATATATTGCTGGTATATGACAATCATATCATAATATATTCTGCGTTTCAGCCACTTGATTGATTTTGTCCCTATTGTGCACTCTAAACAGTAGCCTTGATTATTGTAAGCAGGAATTTCATCGTTTAGAATGTGGTTCACATTCATAAAATTCATCTCTTTCGTATGTTTCTAGGAAAACCCCTATTGAATATCTATTGATGATACTACAGATTATTCAGATTTTTTTCTTAATATCTACTGTACAGACATCAATGTTTCAATATTAAGTTTTTTTCATGAGTAGGGTGTCTTGAAATTTTATTATCGGTTGCTTGTTTTGAGACGTTTATTTGTCAATAATAAAACTAAAATAGGGTATTACTCTAACTGGTATGCAATACACAATTTTAAATTTTTTTGCGACTTCATATACTATGAAGAAAAATAGTTTGAAATATTTTTTGATATGTTGAAGACGTGTTTCTTGCCTTTGCCATCCATCACACTGTCTTTAAAATGTGCGTGTGTCATCCTTATCCATATGAAGTGTGTCCGTCTCGTGGATGAGGCATGCATGGCCCGTCTTGTAATGCCGCTATGTGATTTGATTCGCGAAGCATCTTCACGCATCAGCTCATCAATGGGAAGCAGTGCGTCAGGTGGAAGCCGGGGATCGAGTGCCAGTAATGCAGCCTCTGTAGCTACTGCATCTTGTCTTTTTATTACACAATTGGCAACTAATCAGCAGGCGGTTGTTCAACGACAATGGCAGGCCGCGGCTGCTGGAAGCTCTGCGCCACAACATAAGAATTTTGGTGGCTCAGCGTTAACTGGAAGAGTGTCTGCGTCATTAAATTCCGGTACTCGAGCTTAAAGATGGTCTTTTATTTAAAAACAAAAAAATATTTGGTATGAAAATGAAATTTGAAAATAGATTCGACTATTGAGCCAGCATTGCTTTTGGTTGTTTTATTTGGCTTAACTGCCACTGAATTCCATGTTCTTTTCAGAGGTAAATGAAGGCTGATTATATGTAGATGTGATCTTATAATGACTGCTATCTATGAGTTTGTATATTAACACCAAAATCATGGTCTAATAAATTATATTTTACATGTATATTATCAACTTTCTGGAAAATTAAAATTATTGTTTTGCCGCTTTATTATACGTTTATGAATAATATTGTAGGTGCTTCTTCTTGTTGCAATAATGCAAATAATTCAGCTGCGTTGGGTCAGCATCATCATCAACAATCGAATCTCCCAGCACAAACAGTTGGAGGTTCTTTGGGTTTAGGCCATCCGAGTAACTATTGTCAAGCAGCCGGTTGTATTCAAGAGCAGGTTCAGGCAATGCAAATGTCGACGGGGAAATTTCCCCAATCATCACAAACAAACGACTATTATCATCAACAACTTCATCATCAGAATCATCCTCAACAATATCAGGTTTGTAACATTCCTGCTGGCTAATAGCGAAAATGAAATAAAATATTTTCCCATTAAAAAAATAGGTTTCAGATACTCACATAATTTGAGCAACTTTTTGTTTTCAGAAAAAAACGTTTATTCTCGGGTATAACTTAAAATTTATAACTGGCACATTTTACAATGTCGTTTTCGCTCCATTATTTCAATTTGTCTTCACGAGAGCTAAAAAGTTGTTACCATATTGTCCAAATAAAAACATTTGACGTAAGGCTAAAATAGCCATGTGGAACCAGCTATGTGTGGATAAAATGATTCGGAAATTTTCTTTTTATGCTAGTATGTATTAGGTGTTGCGAACCTAGTAACAAATTAGTTCAGTTGTGACCAGCACGATAAACCAAAGACAACATGAACGGAAGGTATAATCTCATGCACATTCGTTTCGTGCTTACTGGTGACTCATCAGTAGGAGCCGGTATTACGCTCTTTAACCACTATATATTTGGGTCAAGAATGTGGGATAATAGGACGGTACAATTTGTCACTAGGTTCGCAACACCTAATAAATACTTGCATATATATTAGTTCTCCACAACAAACAGTATTTAATTTCTTTTTATGTCGGGTTTATTTATTTTGTCTATATTCTAATTGTCAGTGGTTCGTTTGGCTTCACATTTCATAATTTAATTTAATCAAGGTTGCGATCTTGATATAAACACCTGGCTCATTATATACATACATTTGTCAGTATAAACTAAGAAGTGTAAAGTGTAGTAAAGGAAATTCATCCAGTAGACCGGTTTCGTCCTTATTGGAAACTCATCACGTACTGTCCAGAATTTGCTGCGGACAAGGCTCTAACCTGGGCACGTCTGCTTTAGAGTCTGGTGCTATAACCGCTGAATCACCCTAAATTCATAATATAGCCGTTAATAGATACAGTAGTTTTGTTTGGAAGTTAGTGTCCTTATTTACTTCAAATTTGCATTGTTCAATTTTTAATGATCTGATACTGCTACTGCAAATTCAATTGTTTGGTGGTATGGCATAACGCTCCCACCGTAACTAAAGTGATTATATTGTCTTATTAATATTATGGAGAGATTCCACTTAGGATAATTTGTTAAATATCTTTTCATATTGATAAAAAAATCTCAACATAGCTCTCACCGTATCTAACTCGCATTCCATTTAAATATCCGCACAGATCTGGTGTTAGTTAGGTCCCATTTAGAAGATTGCCTTTTGGTCTTGTTGAGTTTTTTCTCGATTTTCTTGGTCAATTTTTTATGCTTTATACATTTTTGTATTTACTTATAAATCAGCTTTATCAACAACAGGCACATTTAGCATCAAGTGGTCAGGTAGCAGATGGTCACGGTAATCTTATTTATACAACATCGGCCATAGATGGAAACTCGCCTATTGGAACAAGTTCTTCCACTGTATCAACGGTGACTACGATGCTGGTCACGACCGCCAGCACCACCACTACGACTACCGCCAATACTGTTAATATTATGAGCCCGTACACACATACCGACAATACTGTTGCTAGCAATTCTTCCAGTTTAATGTCATCGACATCTGTTATTGTTGGGCAATCATATGATGGAGCACCTAATAATTTGTCCCCTGGATCCACGGCGTCTTCATCTTGCTCTGCTCAGACATCGCCAAATGGAGGCCTTGTTCTAGGGGTTAGTCATTTAGCTTATTTTCTGATAATACTTATTTAAGATATTGCGCTTTGTTTTCTTATGAAATATTGCATTTTATGATAGAAAGATTATAAGTTAAGCCTAGATGAGAACACTAAAATGTTTCTCGAATTATCGGTTTGAAAACTCCTGGATCCGTAATGGAAAACGATGATCAAATAATATATAATAATTAAAATAAGACGTCTAATAATTTGTGGATATTGGTTGTGTCGTCTTGGCGTAATAGGATTATTGCTCTGCGCAACTATCTGATTTCATAATGCCACAAGTATTGGCGCAGAATCATTCCGTTATACATTCAGAGATTCTATCGTTTATTTAAATTATCACTATTTCTATTAATTGATATTGTAATTTAAATACTGCCCGAATTTAAAAGGCGAAATAGTTATTTATAGTGATTTAATTTCATTCGCGTTTACATTAGGCAAATGACGAAACATTTTAATCTATTTGTTATTTAGAAAGATATTCTTCTCGAAGCTCAAACAAGTATTTATTTATTATTATAATCAAGGTTGCGGTCTTGATATAAACACCTAACCCATTAATTGCTTACATATGTCAGTATAAACTAAGAATTGTATAGTGTAGAAAAGGCAATTAATGGGTTAGGTGTTTATATCAAGACCGCAACCTTGATTATAATAATTGTTATCACCACCCGCGCAACCAATGTTCGTTTAATTATATATTTAATTTGCATTATGTTTGCTCAGTCTCCGGGACCGCAATCACTTTCAATTCTGTCCACGTCGCCCACAAGCGTTGGAGGTGTAAGTGGTCCACCGACGATGGGTTTTGTTGCAGTGCCTTCAAGTACTGTAACAACTGGCTGTTCTTCTGGTGTCCCATCATCACTTTCGTCTACGTCGATTGCGTCACAATATCATAGTCAAATTAATAACAGTGCGCATCAATATACGCAAAATGCTTCTTTATTTCCTATCAGTATGAACACCGGTATGTTACCTTTGGCCTATTTTCTTAATTTGTGCTAATTTATATGTTGATAAATGTGAAATTATATGAAAGTAGGATGACTATCGGTCTTAAAAAGTATTTTGCATATATAAGTGTAGCAAGACTGAGTTAGTTAAACGAATTTTTATATTTTAGTACAAATATCTCGATGAACCATAGTGATTATGAATGAGGACGATCTTGGTTATGATCGTGATAGTGGTGAAGATGTTGCGAAGATTTCTAGGCTTGCTAGACTAGATGATGATCTATAATTGAATCCGAAGGGCAATTCTAGCCAGTTGCAAATGTCTGACAGGCTCGATAGACATGGCTGCTATGGTCACACGAGGACCTGTTTGATGTCCAGCGAGCGCATTGTGTCGATGTATGTTAAGGTATAAATGCGGAGGCATTGATAATCTACATTTCATTATCTTTTACTAGGATTCGAAGATCCAGCACAGCTTTCTGCGATGTTCATAGACAAAGCATTTATTCATTTTCGTATGCTAAAGTTAATACTGAAAATGTAAGAGAAATGTATACCCATATTATTTGGGTATGATGGGCTGATATTTTAATTTTTCAGTTATTTCTATTTATTTGAGCAGAAATGCTACTATCATATTTTTTAGTTCCTTTTAATGGGCTAATCTGTACGGTTGTTGAAAACATTAAATCTGTCATTAGTAAAGGCAATAATGAAATAAGACCATTAATTATTTTTACATAACCACAAACAGCCGAAATTCAACTCTAACGCTTGTATTTTTAAAATTTGTTTACCTAAACGTCAAATTGGAGCATGTGGCGGTGCAAATTCCGGTGTTGGTAACTTGCTATGCCCCCACACTGGTAAGTTGTTGATTGCCTTGCTGACGGCATTACCGGGTGCTGGACGACAGTCTGACGCTTTGATTGGTCGAACAGTTCAAATTCAAATGGCCAATTGTGTCGCCAGTCTCCTTGGTTTCGCTAAAGTAAGTTTTTCTTCAAAGATACTAAATATTTTTATAGTTGTCAGTTTTGTTCAATGTTAAATTACCAGCTTTAGGTAGGGAATTATTTTACATTAGCGTAGGCGTATGGCTTTTGCTCTTGTTTGATTGCTTTTTAACTAGTCTAAATTGATCACGAGATGAAGTATTAAATTTGATTTTGCTTAGATTCTCTATCAGTATATGTGGTTATTTGGATTTTTGCTCCATATGTTAGTGAAAGTATGTCGCCGTGAAATAAATTATTATCCGGAATTAATTTTCCTGTAGCAATATATATATATATATATATATATATATATATATATATAATGCCCATTGCCTTCGAATATTACAATGTGTATTTCTTATTAGAAAGAAAAACATCAGAAAGAAGTATTCTCTTTAGGAGCTAAATTCTGCATCATTAGGAGAAACTTGAGCGAACGCGATATTGTCGACCTCCAGGCTGGAATGGAAAATTTCTACAATGAATTAACAAAAGACACCGCCCTACAGGCATTCAGTGGACAAGGATTCAATGCTGAGATATTTAGTGATCTAGAACATAAATGAAATGATTTCAAAGGTAGCCAGTTCATAAAAAAGAAACAAAAACGAACTAAGATAACAACAATCAGACAAATATATACGACCCGAAAACGATCTGAAATTGTTAAACTTGAATCTGACATGAACGAGATCATAAATGTTCAGTCGGAATTCAAGCTAGACAATAAACAGAAAGACTTTTCAACAAATATTGAATCAAGAATCAATACTATTCTCAAAAAGATGGGAAAACACATTTTATCTACGATGGCTACTTCCGAAATCAAATCAGGACTCACAGAAGAAATTTAAAAGGCGAACCTTATCGGAACAAACACCACAAGGTTGTACGGCAAACAAAATCCCCTTGACAGCATCAGGAGCTCCTCCTATGTGACCCATTATGACATAAACCAGCTAAGTTTCTCTGCAAAAAAGGGACAAACTTCTCAAAAACTAAATGGTCATCCCTATATCCTAACATACCATTGGAAAAAACAACGAAGATATTGTGTTACCTGATTAAAAACGTGTTTCAAGATTTTCCTATGGACACCAATGATATCATATTATCATGTACTAAACACCTGCAATTTGCGTTTGCAGGAAAATATTACCGCCAGTTCAATGGTGTAGCCATGGGAAGATGTCAACACATTAAATGCTTCGACTATAAATTTAATCTAGTCTTAATGAATTTTTGTTCAATCGAATTATTTTCGTTATTTGACTATCTGACAATGAACTCAGTGATATGATCAGTACCTACCATTTTCGTAGCTTCGAAATGAGCTTTATTGATGGACGGAGTAGAAAACAAAAATGGAAGGAATAGAAGCAGGTTTGAAAAGTAAATTGTCGGCGGTAGCCTGACTTCGCTTATCCGCCCTACATGACATTTCATATAAGACGCCAGTGCTAAAAGTTTCTATCAGTAGTCTACGCATTTCGTTTGCTTCTGGTGCACCTGCTCTCATTTCGTCACTACACATTCAACACTGTTACTGCATAGTTAAACCGATCAAGGTGTTACACATGAAACAGATTGAGGGCTGTATCCAATTAGACCCGGCAATGTGCATTCTACCATTATTCCTTATACTGGTTACTTTGGACGATTAATAACAATTGCGTATTTTATAAATTATAACGAATTGGATTTAAACAAACCACTTATTTGAATTCAAGCGAGACTAATATAGCCGAACAGAACTTTACACTTTAATGCAAATGTATTAAGGATCCTATTCTGATTGTAAATAAAATTTCAAGAACAGGCCTATTTTATATGGCAAAGCACTTGCATAAAAACTCTTGGAAAGTGACAATTTAAAATTTAGGATATTCGTTTTTCGCGGTAAAATACCTCGTTTAATGAAAGTGAAATTTCTAAAACGTTCAACATCCCATTCACTAATTAATGATCTTTCCATAAATGTAAAATAAAGCGACGCTTAGATTTCATTTTACATATTTACCGTTCTCTAACACATAGGACAAACACTCCGCAGAATATCACTCTCTTGTAAGATGCCTCCCAAACTCAAGGCTAAAGTTATGCAAATGTGCCGATCCACCGGACTGTCTTACTAGTGCCCGCCGGTCATAAAGCGGGAAATTTCTATGCTTACGTGCTAATTAAGGGGAAATATGACAATTTGGCCACATGGAAACATTCATTTTTATATGTATAAATTGTATGAACTACAATTATCCTCAAAATGTAAGCAAAGCTTTAACTTTATATTAATTAATATATAAAAATTAGGCTATTCGTCTAGTGTAATTTCTATAATGATATGTTGGAGGTGGCTATTGCGAAATTAATTCGATATAAATGCCACATAGACCCCACATGAATGGGATGTTAACAAAAAACTTGAATTAGTATATAATTATAAATATTTGTAGCTTAAGGCAAGGTGGCGCAGTGGTTGAAGTAAAAAACTGAAGCAGACGTGCCAAAATTCGAGCCCTGCCCGTGGCAAAATTCAGGATAGTACTTGAATAGTTCCCAACAAGGACGAAACCGGTCTACTGGATCACTTCAGTTGTGACCAGAAGGATAAACCAAAGGCAGCATGAACGGAAAGTATAGTCTCATGCACATTCGTTTCGTGCTTACTGGCCACTCATCAGTAGGAGCCGGTATTACGCCCTTTAACCACTATATATTTTTGGTCAAGAATGTGGAATAATGATTGGTACAATCTTCTGACGATGTGGCCAAGCCTGCAATAGTGGAAGCTAACATCATTATAGTCTACGACAATGCGATTTCAACGCTAACTCACACTATGTAATATATATACCGAGTCTGTAAGGGATACTAACACTATGGCTATTGTGTTGCCGATATAACATTATTGTACCGAAAGGTACATGATACTAACCTATGGTTTCCGAGTCGGTACATGGTACCAACCTGATGGATATCAATTTATGCTAAAGTTCACCGAAAGTGAGAATTACAACAATTTCTGAACACCTGTTACTCCAGTAAATCCATACACTCTGACCTTGATCGATATCAGTTATCACATTTCGCGGTAAGCATGACATCATTCAATTCAATATATAACGGTTAAATACTGTTTGTTGCGGAGAAGTAATATATATGCAAGTATGTATTAGGTGTTGCGAACCTAGTAACAAATTAGTTCAGTTGTGACCAGAAGGATAAACCAAAAAGCAGCATGAACGGAAAGTATAATCTCATGCACATTCGTTTCGTGCACTGGCGACTCATCAGTAGGAGCCGGTATTACCTTAACTCTAACCACTATATTTTGGTCAAATTATTAGTTCTCCGCAAAAACGGTATTTAACTGTTATATATTCAACTGAATGATGTCATGCTTACCGCGAAATGTGATAACTGATATTGATCAAGGCCAGGGTATGATTACTGAAGTAGGTGTCAGAAATGTTGTAATTCAATTTGGTGAGTTGATATCCATCATCATGTTGACCCGACTCGAAAACTCGATCATGTACCTTTCGACAATATGTTGGTATCGATTACTACACAATACACGTGTTAGTGAACCGTTACGCTCATATATATATACAGTGTGAGTTAACATTAAGTCGCATTGTCGTAACTTACGATGTTAGCTTCACTATTGCAGGTTTAATCGTCTAAACTGGAGATTGTACCGTCCTATTATCCCACTTGACCAATATATAATTGGTTAAACCAATACCGAAGCCTTTGATGAAGTAATAACTTTCCTCGCTGCAGGACTTCTGGTCTCCTGCTACTTTGTTACTAAGTCTGCAACACCTAATACATACTTGCATATATATTAGCTCTCCGCAACATACAGTATTTTACTGGATAACTTACTGGATCAACTGTCTGCAACCTTATACAACGTTTGGTTTAAACTGAAAAATAGATTTATAATAGGATTGCAATTTATGTTAAGCTCTTAAACTTGATTTAAATAATTTTTCTCGTCAACCTTTCAATCAATCATTTTAAAAATAATACCTCTGTATTTCTAATTATTTCAAGTTTTATCTTTGGTGTTTGACTACTTTCATTCCTGTGTTTTCACAATTGTATGTTTCAGTATTATTTACGGTAAAAAATTTAAAGTCATACATGTGTTTTGTGCTTACCATGTACATGAGATTATACTGCTTGTTCATGTTTACTGTTCAATATCCTTCTTGTCCTAGATAAACTAATTCATTGCGAGGTATGCAATACATAATACCAAGTTGCATACGTATTAGTTTTTCACAACAAAGAATATATAAATATTACTTTTATTATATTCTGGTACATGTAATGAACTTAAGACGATTTGCCACACATTGTAACCTGGCTTGCTTTATTAATTACTTTTTCATTGATATATTAATACGTAATTTGTACAAATTGACTAAAGCATGTTAATTTTTTCTACAAGTATGAAGCATTTTTTTTAGATAGCTGAGCACATGCTATAACTATTAAATTTTATAACAATCAGATTCTAATGTTGATATATAGTAAAAATTTGGAATGAAGGAACCATTTTGCTTCTTAATTATATCTTTACCGATCAAAGACACTTAGTCCTGCCTATTTAACATGTTTGGAAGCAATTTTGGTTATTATGTATACCGTTAAAACGTAGTAAAAGGAAAGATTCCAGTACTGTCAATTCTGCACCAGCTTAATTTGGTTAAGATGTAACGAAATATGCTTCAACCTGTATCGTATCGTTGTGTTTCTTAAAAAAGTTATGTTATATTGGTTTCCTGTTTTACATTTACTTACTGCAGCATACGACAGTGGCTAAATTGTTTGCACGTTTACGTGATTGGCAGTTAGAGACTGATGCTGATATCGATGAAATGACGGCTGGTTCTACAACTAAGACAAGTTCCGGGAAGTCACAATCTATTTCAGCTATCGGTTTCTCCTCATTAACACGTGCTCAGGCGCCAGGTATTTGGGCAGCTGCACATGTAATGCATGCAGTGGTACGCAGTCGACCTGATTTAATATTGGCCCACGCCAATATTACTTTACCGTTAATCTTTTGTAGCATGCAGGTAATTTGCATTTATTTATGAAGTTACTTTACTGGTTTTTCCTTGTTGTGTATCTGCGGCTTCAATTATGTACAAGGATGTGTATGATCTTCATGTATTTAGAAGTCGGATAGGTTTTACTGCTGTTAAAAATTGATTTTGTTAGTGACCGAAAAGAATGCTGGCTGTTTCGAGATGTTCAACCGGAGTTTCAGATCAGGCTAAACGGAGTAGTCGTACCGTCATATTCTAACGCTTAACGGTGATCATTGTGTTATCTTCGTTTCATAACGTAAGACTGTGTGAAAATAAAATATTTTTTGTTTCCTTTAGAAATTCTTAAAAAATTTTCATGATAAACGCATTTTATTTAAATATTATTTATTCGTTATTCCTTTTTGTTCTTAAGCATTAGCTTGGTGCTCACTAGATTGGCCTCTTTTGGAAGATTATGAATTATGGGTTGTGCTTGTTGTTTTACCTATATATTCACTTTATTATGTGCTGATTTACAAAGGACGCCGGATAGGTCCAGTTGATTGTTGAATGATATCAATAATTTTCACAGGCATTAGACATAATTATACACATCATCCATTCAGAAGTTAAAAATAAATGTTGTTGAAATATGAATCTGATCAATGGTCTATTAGTCTTATACTAGCCACTAGCCATACAAATTTCTGGCCTGATGATGGCATTCCTATCCAGTCGTATCAGCGGTTTAATCATGAGCTTCCATTGATGCTGAGGGGCCATTTATTTCTCCATTACAAGCATATAAAATGTGCCAGTTGAGTCTTCCGAAAGCTGTCAATACTTATCGTTCTAGTGTGCACACTTTCCAAGAAAAATCAAAAGGAAATCGGCTTGCTGCGCTATCCCCGTTGTATCAGAGAAATATTATTCTCATCAGTGAAATTCGTATTATCTTAATTGCAATTCGAGTTATTCAGTAGAAAGGTCATATGCCACATTACCGTACTGTAGCTCATAATGCGAGAGACTGGTCTCCGTTTGTGTATGAATTTATGGTAACCTATGACCTGTAAAATTCCTAAATTTTTATTTAAAGCTTTCATTAGTTCTTTAGTTCAGCTGGCTACACAAATATGGAAAATGAGTAATAAAATCCAGCATACATTCGCACGGGGTCGGTAATTTTTGTTTAATTTTGTTTTATAGAATGCTGAGTATTGGTGTAGTGCAGTCAACCTGATTAACTTTGAGTTGATTTGTCCCCGATTAAAACGATTCGCTATTTCTGCTGCCTGTGAGTCATCTACTGATGCAGTTGTTCAGTCAATAACTCGCCCCACGGTTGCATCAAATGATGCTAAAATCAGTAATATTGACGGAAATGATAATAATGTGGAGACAGCTGAAGGGCAAGCGATGAAGTCGAATGGTTCCAGCAAAAATCGACAACGCAAACAAGAAAAAGTTGGCAAAAAGAGAGCTGAAAATTTAGGTAACTCAGACAAGGCGAAAAATGCAGATTCGCCTTCTGTTAATCAATCGATGCCAGACACAAGTAGATGGACGTTATTGCAGTTAGTTCAGCTGGCGCAATCTGGCCTGTTCGAACGTTATCAACAACAACGTCTACAGCCGGTACGACATATTTACTTATTCTAAACATTCGTATCACAGATTTTAATATTCAATGAGATTAAATTATTAGAGTGTCTTGGATGTATTACTCTAATCATAATCGAGTAATACAAATGTTAAGTTTTGAAGACGCTCTCCGAGACGTGTATGGAAATGATATCGAGCAGCAGTTTTAAGCTTAATTTTGACCATAAAAATTAACATAACATTTTTTCATGAATAAGTTTACGTATACGTTACTACTAACTACTTAATAGCATTACGTAAGTGTGAAACACTGACGCGTTACTGAACCTATGTAATGAGACTCATAGTTATGTGTGCGCTGTAGCGATAGTAGTTTCTGTCCTGACAACCAGCGGGCCCTAGTTAGCCCAGTAAAGTTAGCGTAAACCTGGCCTAGTTTAATGCGATATAGGCCTCATCCCGTTTTTTGCGAAGCATTGAGTACATTTTAACTACACAATAACACCTCGTGTTAAATGAGTATTGACAGTATGTGGACAAGTGGGCCAACCACGAAGAGCGTTTGGGCTACTGAAACAAACTTTGGTTATTGGTTCCTGCATAGTTTATGCTCGTCAGACTTATTTAGCAAACTTTCTAATAAAAACGTGAGTATGAAAGTAAACCTTACTCACTGGGAATTGGTATCTTAGTGTTCTTTAATAACCCACATATAAAAAAGAACGCTACGAACTATAAGGAATTCATATTGCAACGGGCATGGCACAAGATAAAACGGGTCGCCTTATCTGCTGAGTCGGATGTATAAGCGAAATCAGGCGAATGCAAATACCTTATTTCCGATTCTGCTTCTTCCCTTCTTTTCTCTTCTCAATCTAAAAATAACGCTTTTGTAGATGCTATGAATGTGGTGGATATTGATGAAATCACTGAGCTCATTGTCGGATTGTCAAATATCGAAAATAGAAAATAATCAGTGCATTTCATATACGAATCTTTAAACAAATTGGGCACCAGGAAGTTTTATCGCGTACGTTGGATAAATTATAAATTAATATAATTTGCGTGTCTGAAACTAGAATGCAGGGTCCTACGAGTATTTCGAAACTGTGTGCGCCATCCTTTTCTTTTTGTTATTGGCGTTAATGTCTGGTATCGCGTAATTTTCTCATAGTGAACAATGGGGAGTCGGCATTATCCTTAGTTCAAGATCTGGAGCTTGTTTAACTGTATGGATCTCCGTAACCTGTGGTCTTTTTGCCGTACGCTTAGAAATGCTTAATAAAATCAATGTCAAAAACCTTGATCAACGTTGCTTTTCGTTGTATCGACATATACTCCAATCGATTGCAGCACAGGCGTCATCAAGTATGCTTTCTACTACGACCTAATTTCTTTATTAATTAAAGCTAAAAGATCAGATATATTCTTGATAATGGGTGACATGAATACTAAATTGAGAACTAAAGCGACGCAGAGACACATGCTCATTGCGCCTAATAGTTTTAAACGAATACTGTATAGCTGCGCCGAGCATAGATTATACTTGAGTAGCCCACACTTTAGACGTGGTACAGGCGTTACGCTGCGTGGCCTCCAGCCCCAAAACAATTGTGGACTCAATTAGATCATGTAGAAATCAGATATAGATGACTTGGTTGCATTCGGGACTGTCGTTCGTTTTGTAACACGTATAAATTTGCACTCACATTTTCCGGAAATCTAAATAAGAATAAACCTCAAATATATGTATTCAAACTCGAAAAGCTGCCTGTTATCTGGTCTTGGTGATTAATATTCTAATTTTCTGTTGGCGAATATAATACGCACATTGAAGGTGTCACTATGTATGGCATTGTAAGCTCCCATAGAATAAATTGTCGGGTTTCCGAAACGTTTTTTGAGGTTCTCAAAAACTAGGCGCCAGTTTCTTGCGAACTTATCTTATAATAGCTATATATATTATGGTATAATTATGGTATTACCTGATTCAAAACTGAGCAGAAAAATTAGAATAATAGTAGCTAAATACAATATCAAAACAGTTTTGAGACAATCTCTTACTATGGGCAATAAACTACCTAACCAAAAAAGTAAAACCCCTCGAGACATCAGGAGTATATGCGATACCTTGCAAAGATTGCAAGCTCAGGTATATAGGCGAAACCATGCGACCGATAAAGGTTCGTAGAGGAGAACACAACATGGCCTGCGAATACGGACAAATTCAAATATCAGATCTAGCTAGGCATTCGAAAGAAACGGGCATTAAATAGACAGGGAGGAATACGAACGCATCGCGCTATGCAACCGTAACAGCTTAACTAGACTAATTAGAGAGTCGAATGGAATATAATCAGGGAAAGATTTAATGAATGTAACATCGGTAGAAAATTCATTAGGTCCAATATTTAATGAAGCATTTTCTAAGGTCAGAAAACGGGCGGCAGATGAACCTGAATTATGTGCGAACCTAAGTAAGAAACTCCGCTTATAGAAAACTGATTGTGAATGACCTAGGCCGTTATCAATTCCTATATCCTTATCTTTCTCAAAAGATGGTATACAAAGATATCAAGGGTTATGAGATATGACATTTTATATAAATTTAGGATTAGAGACACTTGATAATATTTATATATATGTTTTTTACACATATTTATATGTATTTTATCTATTTATATAAGGTGTGAATAACGTAATAAATGAATAATAAGCGGTCTTAGAGAAAATGTTCATGGTTCACGTTTCTTTTAAAGAGGGACTAAAATTTTTAGAGATAGATGTATATATAGATAGATATGTCTATCCATATATTTTATATTAATATAAGTTTGGCTTATATATATATATATATATATATATATAATGTCCATTGCCTTCGAATATTACACAGTATATTTCTAATTAGGAAGAAAAAACACATTAATAACAAAGTGGATAAAGGCCATTTATTTCGTGAATAATAAACATCGCTCTACAATCATTCATTTATATACATTCTGGGTTTTCAATTGGTTATGCTAGAGGTAACAAATCTGACTCGCTTTTACTTTTATTTCTTGTTTTGGCTGGTGTTTGTGTAGTAGTGCTTTGTTTGCATGTCAAGGTCATTCCTTTGTATTGCAAGTGATATTTGAGATAATAATATAGAAAATATTCATGTTTAACAGCTATCAGTTGTCTTTATATATATATATATATATATATATATATATATATATATATATATATGTGTGTGTGTGTGTGTGTATGTGTGTATTTATGTATTGGTTATATGGAAATATACCCATATGCAATTATTTCTATGCGTTTTTTAACTTCGCAGCGTGCTTACTATTAGTTCTGAAGACCATTAGTTTTCCCATACTATCTCTTCCTCTCTCTCTTTATTCTTGACCTAAGCGTCGCTCTGACATTGACTCTCTTTTGATGTAAATAACTTGCTGTCATATTTGAACTAATTTGTTACTAGGTGCGCAATACCCCATATGCAATTGCATACATTAGAGTTCCGCGCTTAAGAGAAAACTGTATTTGATATTCGAGTTTTTCGATTTATCAGTTTTGGTATTTCAAAACATTCGATACTTTCTCTCTCCCCTATAACATTCTGCACAAGAGATGGGATTATTTATACCGGGAATTTGAGATATCTGCAATTATATATAATGATTGGTCTGCTAATTGCAGATAGATGCGGATATATATATATATATATATATATATATATATATATAAAATTGATTTAGTTGTTGAGTAAGTGTTTTCATGTGCGCTAGGCCTATGCATATATGGAGTTTAGTTACTGAGACAAATTCTTTGTTTATACCAATTGGTGAGTCAAAAAATATTAAAGAATGGTTTTGGAACGAGGTTTCCACATTTGCTTAAATCTGCTATTGTGAGTATTGTGCTGTGTATATATGTGATTATTGGCCTGATGATGGAACGGGGTCATCCGTGTCGAAAAGTTATGATAAACAAAGATATAATAAAACCGCATTTCCAATGGTTAGTATTAACCTTGTTGAAGTCTTCGGAAGAAAGGGACGAATACAAACCCAGCCCGATCGAAGACAAAAACTGTTAGTGCAAAGGTACAACCCGCGTACGCAAAACGCGGCATTGGAAAATATGAAGCTGACACTCCGCAATCAAATTTCAAAACATATTATCCACTTTGTTATTAATGTGTTTTTTCTTCCTAATTAGAAATATACTGTGTAATATTCGCAGACAAGGAGCATAATAAATAAATATATATAGGTAAAATGGCTATTTAATATTCATAATTCCACTTTAAATGTTAATATTACATATGTCATAACCATGGGGAGTTTTATAATTGTGCGATGCACACTTCTTATGGGATATGCACATTATCTTATTTTAATTATGAAACTTTATATCCAGTAGAAGTGCTAAAAAGTCACTAAAGCCGAATGGAATATTATATTTCCAAAAAGACGAAACAAGAACGAATTAAAAGATGTATTTATTTGCTCAGTGCTGTCCTTCTTGTTGTGGATTTGACCGCATTTTTCTTGTGCGGGACAATTGATAGCACTCATAGGTCGGTAAAATCTTGAACTTCCTTCATCTTCAGATGATGTAATTTTTGGCCTCAATTGATGGGTTCTCATTTGTCCCTTCTTCTTTAAGCCTTCAATTAGCTGATTGTCTGAAAATGACGTTGGATCAAGATTTTCCATTGTTCCTTGACCAATATTTCGAGATCTCAAACACAACTTGTGACAAATGTCACAAGTTGTGTTTTACTCCTGTGCGTATTGTGTCAACCCTGAAGATGAGATCTCGAAATATTGGTCAAGGAACAATGGAAAATCTTGATCCAACGTCATTTTCAGACAATCAGCTAATTGAAGGCTTAAAGAAGAGGGACAGTGAGAACTCATCAATTGAGGCCAAAATCATCATCTGAAGATGAAGGAAGTTCAAGATTTTACCGACCTATGAGTGCTATCAATTGTCCCGCACAAGAAAAATGCGGTCAAATCCACAAGAAGAACGAATTTCCTGTTTTCAGGTTCAAATTTATCATACATGCTAACCGAAATCTTACACAGAAAATACGTCTTTTTCGGTCAATATATTCGTTAAAATAGCAGTGTAACGTCAACCTTTATGAGAAATTTGGCTAAATAATGTCTTTGACAAAGAGATCGATGAAGACGTGATGTGTTTCTTTAGTAACATTGAAATGTGCAACTGGAGAAAAGAAAATTCAATACGTAACCGAAATGACTTGACGTTTGGTTTTCCACTCTCCGGCCTATTTATTTGATACAGTGCAGTAGTTAACATTTGTGTCATCTTTCGAGATTTGGGTATAATTATTGAGCCGGTGAGGCAGTTGATTATTGTTTGCAAGTTTTTTAAAATAAAAATAATATTTTTGCACTGTGTGTTTTTCATTTATGTTTCAAAATATAAAGTTTTACATCTTCCTACTGTTTATTGTATAGTCCTCCTCCGTGAATGGCGAATCGACAGAACATATTAGCACATCTAGCGTACTCACGAAGTCCAGCAAGAAAAACGCAAGTCCTACTTCATCTTCATCTTCCCAAATTGTCGCTTCTCCATCTTCGCCTTTGCGTGCGGGCCAAGCTTCTGTTTCAATTCCGATAACCAGTTCCACAGAGTCTGTAAACAATGCGTCCTGTGTTTCAGAAATATGGCATGCCACTTGGCAGGAGGTTTTATCAGCATTGGACCTCTTGTCAGCAACCAGCAACATTTCATTGTCTAGTTTAGCTATGGCCAGTAAAACCAATCAAACGTCTCCAAGTGGTTTGGGCTCTCCCGCTTCTGCTATCAGTCGTGGTAATATGGGGCCGAATCAGCTGGCAGCTGCGGCAGCTATGGCTGCGGCTTCCTTGGGATCTGGTAGTGCTATTGTTGGAACGACAGCTCACCTACTTATGATGATGCAGCATCATCAAGGTGAGAAACTTTTCTTATCCATGTTTATTTATTTCTAGACGAGTTCTTCTAATGTCTCGATGATTACGCATGCTTATTGGTAAGCTTGCCTTAGCTATAAAATCCTCCAATTTTCATTATGGTTTTTTTAAACCAGGAACGATCACTGATTATTGGCTGTGATTTTTAGTAGGGCAAAGTTAACTTCGAGGTTTGGTTTGTTTATGACGTGATACAGTGAAATCCGCAAGGAAGCTGTATTGCGGAGGTCGCCTTGCTCGAATGCTAACTTGGCCATAATGGTGTTGTGGAGATGTTTAGTTTGCTTCATCTCTGTGAGTTATCCTGATAAATTTACTCAAAGTAGCTAGATATTTCTTCTCTCTCTTCCTCTCTTTCTCTCTCGCAAATCTCACTAATAATTTTTCTAAATTCACTTATATATTTTTTCACTCCTTATTGTTATATGGCAGTGAAACATTAGTCACTTTTGACTTTTTATGGCTGGACATGATGATGATGATATTGGCTGTGCACAGCGTAGTGAATTTGGCTATCGATAGTTGTAGCAGCAATTCAATGAAATTCTTAAGACTGTCAATGTGCAAGGATAAAAAAATTTTGTCGGATACAAGATATGCTTATTCTTCGCTCTACACTTAAGTATCTATAGATGAACATATTTATATATTTCCAAAGGAAAAAGATTAGAAATATAAAAAAGTGAGTTTCAAATAGGAGTGTGTCGAATCAGTTAAGTGTATTACCTCCAGTTCAGTCTCAATGCACGTGTATGCTTCCTTTGCTTGCATACATCTAGCTGAAATTAGTTTATTCGCAGTTTTTCATATCTATTAATGCATTTTGTATGTATCCTACAGGTAGTATCTGGTAAACACACGTGCGAGGTTTAAATAACATGTGGTGCATTTGTAGGCTTGTATTCAAAATTCTTTTAGACAAAGGTGTTCATACTAATATTTTATCTCACTCTAATTTGGAACCATCTACTCAATTGCCCTTGCCACGTGGATATATTGATAAATAATGTTTAATTTCGAATTTAGCGGCTGAATTTCTTTAAATGCTAACAAAGGAAAATTTTTAAAATGCTTAATTTATCTTCATTAAATGTGCGTTCAGGCTGCTTCCACTTTATTCTTTGTTACGTGGGAATAAATTGTACAATTAAATTATCTTCTTTTCTATGCTTACACTCGCACGTTCTTTTTGAACGCTCTTTTAATAATTGATTAAATCGATTATTAGTCCTTAGAAAGTAACTTACTGTTGCTTTTTATATTCATCTATTAAATCTGGACGATTCAGATTTTCAATTACCTTATTGTTGTTTTGATGAACAATGTTTATATTCCCTTTTCCATAGTTTATATCAAAATTGTGAAAAAAGGAATCCAAACGTTGTTGCCATTGGCCCGTATCCATAGAAATTTTCGTTTTGAAGACCGGTGGCCACAAGCCGGTCTGCCGAGGAATGGTAGCGTGAACATTGCCGAGTCTAATGAGACTGCTATCAACCCGTTTCATATGAAACATTGAGTTTTGTCAAACTACACAGTAAAACTTATTTTACTGGGTAGTGACGAATGAGAGCAAGCGTGTCAGATGAGATGGGCAGGTGTCGGCTGCCGAAGGAAAATTTGACCACGGGTATCTGTGCTGATATTGATCATCAGCAACGATTGACAGACTATCTTTTGAAATTCATAAAATTGCAAACTTCCGAGCTTATTTAAGAATAGTAGTGATATAATTTCGAGATCGTTGGCTAACCTTTTTCGTACTATATGGAATGAGGCCGTGCCGCTTGCCTGGAATGAGTCGACTATCATTTCTATCTTTAAAAAGACTATCATAATTCGTGTGATAATCATCGTGGTATAAATTTGACACCAGTCGCATCTAGTTTATTTGCTTCGATTATCTTACGCCGTCTCGGCGCTTGGTCAGAACGAGGCAAGTTGCTGACCAGGTGTTGTAGTTCTCCCGGGAGGTAGATTTGTCGATATTGATTTTGCAGGCTATGTCGGCAATCTTTCGGTTTGAACTTCGCGCCTTTTGAATGTAAAATATTTTTCTGTATCACCTACCGCTCATTCCAACTCTGCAACTATAGAGTGAAGATCTGGACGTAGTTGACAGGTTTACACACTTTGGCACCTCTGTCAATAACTCAGGCAATATATCTGACGAGTTCTTCTATTGTCTCGATGATTACGCATGCTTATTGGTAAGCTTGCTTTAGCCTCTTAGAGTTGATGATCTGAGACGCTTACAGGCATTCGATCATCGTTGTTTGAGAAGTATAGCACATGTTGGTTACCAACAACGAATAACTAACGTTGACATCCGTAGACATATTTTTGGATCTGACAATAAGTGCTCGTCTTTAGAAAAGCAAATAAGGCTCCATCAACTTCGTTGGCTCGGTCACGTTTTGCGTATGCCCTCATTCCGATTGCCCAATAGAGCTCTGTTCTCTCATCCAGCACCAAATTGGCGTAAGAAACAAGGTGGGCAGATTTTGACATGGCAGAAACAATTAAAGTCACTTACATCTAAATTGGGTAGTATAGGATCCACTCGTCTGTCGGGATGGGGTCCTCGTGCACATCACAGTTCTTGGTTAGACACCCTTAGCGATATGGCAGTGAATCGAGCTCAGTGGCGATCTTGTTGCAGATGTATAGTAGAATCATCTTCGTAACTTTCTTTTCTTAGTAGGGCAAAGTTAGCTGCGAGGTTCGGTTTGTTTATGACGTGATACAGTGAAATCCGCAAGGAAGCTGTGTTGCTGATGTCGCCTTGCCCGAATTCTAACTTGGCCATAATGGTGTTGTGGAGGGGTTTAGTTTGCCTCATTTCTGTGAGTTATCCTGATAAATTACTCAGTAGCATGGCTTTCCTTCTCTCTCTACCTCTCTCCCTCTCTCTTAAATCTCTATAATAATTTGTCTAAATTAACTTATATACTTTTTTCACTCCTTATGGTTATATGGCAGTGAAACATTAGTCACTTGACTTTCGTGTGGCTGGAAATGATGATGATGATGATGACGAGTTTATTATGGGAATTGGAGAAGTTAGGGTAGCCTTCTCCAACCTTCGCCATTTATGGAGAAATGCGTCTTTTAATTTTCCCTAAAGGTCGTGTTTTCGATACATCTGTACGCGGAGTCTTATACGCTAGTGAGACTTCGCCCCTAGAGTCTATGATTTTAAAGGCATTCGGCCATCGTTGTTTGAGAAGCATAGCATGTGTAGGTTACCAATATCGAATAACCAACACTGACATCCGTAGACGTATTTTTGGATCGGCTAACAAGTGCCCGTTACTTTGGGTCGGTCACGTTTTTCGTATGCCCTAAATTAGATTGTCACGTAGAGCATTATTCTTACACCAAGCGCCAGATCGGCGTATTAAACAAGGTAAACGTCTTTTGAAATGCAAGAAGCAGATAAAGTCAACTGCATTCAAATCGTGTAATATGGGGCCCAGCCGTCTGTTTGGATGGGTTTAACATGCACATCATAGCTCTTGGATGTGTAACCTGTGCGATATGGCATGAATCCAAGCTCATTGGCGATATTGTTGCAGATTTCTAGTAGAATCATCTTAACCTTCTTTTTACAGTTAGACAGAATTAATTGCGAAGTTTTTTTGTGTTTATGATGTGACAGAATGAAAACCACAAGGAAGCTTTATTGTCGATGTTGCCTTGCCTTAATGCTGACTTGATCATAACGGTGTTGTGTAGATGCTTGCTTTGTCCCACTTCTGTGTAAATATACTCATATGCCTAAATGTGTATTTTTGTGGTTATTAAACAGATTTCTTGTTTTTGGTTATTCTTCTAAGTGAAACATTTTTAGTAATGGCTTTTGTGTTGTTGGTGATAGTAATGATTTTATGTCAAAGTGTTCTGATACTCATCATTAAGTATAATCGTTATTCTAAAGTTCATGCCTCTAAATCTAGACATATCATAAAGCCTGTGATAAATTCGGTTTAAATGCGTTAAGTTTTACTGACCCTGTTTCCCACTAGATCCCCACAGATATTCGCTCATTTTGTATAATGGCCATTGATAGTACAGTGTGATCTATATCGCAAATACCTATTCCCGACCAAGAGTATAATAGTTTATCTCTTCTGCAATTTCAACTGTTCACCTGGTGAGAAGGAGTCGTGAAATCCTCGGTGAGTTCTTTTATAATATGACACTATTGCTAATACTTACAATTTCCACTTGGTTGATTACTAGACCATAATAAAATTGTAACCATTCTTCATTTCGTATCAGTTAAATTGTATGTAAAAATATATTGTCATGGTAGGTTACGAAAAGCCAGTTTTTAAAGCAAAAATGACATTTTATTTCAATGTACCAGAGGTGAAATTATAAGCAATAAATATTTAGAAATTAATAGTTAAAGTCGTGTCATACAGTTCGTACTCTGGAGTAAATAAATCCATTTTGAACAAATGCTATAAATCATATATATATATATATCTCATATCATGTTATTTGTATTTTAAAGCTTGCTATCTCGGTTCTTTTCTCTAGCTATGCAGCAACAACAAAATGGTAATGGTCAGTTTTCATCAGGAAGCTATCGACGATTTACAGGTATTGGCAAAAGTCGGTTGGCTGCTACCAGCTTTTTACAAACGCGAATGGCATTAGCTAACGCTGTTGTGGCCGCTGGAAGTGGCGGCAGATCTAGCGGCGTTTTGGGCGTTGGTAATGTCGGTTCTTCCTCTGCCAGTTCTACCGCCGCGTCATCACCACAGAAAAAGGCCACTGAACCTGACAGCAGTCAGTTTATTATAAATTAAATACTTATTACTTCAGAAAAACGTTTTCTAGATCGTATGACATTATATATTAGCATTCTCATTTTAACTATTTCGTGTGCCTTGTAAGCGTTGCGCCACATAACATCCTCCTGTCCCCGCGCAACTATGTATTCAAATGGATAACATAGCGATTAGTTATAGGTGGCGCGATTTCATCTATGACTGTCGTTTGTTTTGCAATATATGTTGAAGTTGGTCATGCACTTATCAGTTGTAGATTTGCAATTAAAATTTCTGGTAAACTAAATAAGAATAAACGTCAGGTAGATGTTAACCAACTTGAACAATTGTCTTTTAAACACAATTATGAAGATAGTCTAACATCGATTCTAACTGGTCTTGCTGGTAAAATATTGTGGATGAAGATAAGCTTTTCTATGCGAAATGCAAGTATTACTTTATGCGGCATTGTAGGCTCCTGTATTATTAATTTTTGGGCCTGAAATGCTTGTGACGATTCTCGTAACTAGGCGCGAAATTCCTGCAAGCTCGATTGGTAATAATACCCGTGGAGCTGTAAGGCGCTAACTCAATCACAATCTATAAATCGATTAGAAAAGCCAAAGTGATTGGAAAAGCGTTCGCATCACTTAGCGTCCTATGTTTGTTCAAAGTTATTCGTGCAACCGCTCCGAGAAAATGAACAGTTTGGGAAACAGTAAATGACTGTAACAACAACCTACTGACCGTTAAAATGTTTCGTCATGATAGGTTGGCTGTACACTTTAAAGATAAATTTTCTTGAGCACCGGCAGATATCCCGTTATCCGACCGTATGCCTGTATCGACAGTGTGGAACGCTAATTGAGGGCAATCTTCAAAGTTTGATATACAGAATGAAATCTTATCTCTTACACATAGTGAAACCGCAAGCCCTGATGATTTGTCTCCAACTTTATTCAGGGATAGTGGCAACATGATTTGTAGGCTGTTGACTAACATTTTTCGTACTATATGTTATCAGGTGACCGTGCTGTTTTTGGAGTGAATCAACAATCATTCTTATCTTTAAAAAGAAATAGTAATTCGTATGATAACCATAGTGGCACAAGCTTGATTCCAGTCGTATCTAGGTTATTTGCTTTGATAATTTTACGCTGTTTTAGCGCTTTACGTGAATCACATGCTAGGGAAGCCGGATTCCGGTCAGAACGAGCTACTCGAACTGCGACTTGTATATCGCGACTGGCGGTAGTTTTGTTATGTTGTTCGACGAATGGTTAAATACAATGTGATTGGTGTTTACTTCAAGCCCTCAAACTTGGCTTTAAAAATGTATATCGCAGTCCTACAATAGCTGTCTTTCTAGACTTTATGAATGCATTTCACTCAGTGGATCGCGTTGTTCTATTTTATATTCTATTGAAAGGTGATATGTCCGATCTCTGCACAAACGTTTTTGGTCGCGTTTAGATGTACTATAAATCAGTACTCAACTTTACTACTAGGAATGGTGTCCGTCATGTCTGCTCCTTAAACTGTTTTATTTCATTTTGTAATACATGTTTTTATGAAAAATACAGATGTAAAAGTTCTCCCCGACGGTGGATTAGTCGATCTTGACTATGTATACAGTATTGTATTGTTATATGGCACCTTGAATAGACTAGCAGTCGTTACTTCATTTCTCGGTATGAAATTCCCACCCTCTGAATTGAAGATACGTTTACAGGATCATTCATCACTTGTCTCAGCAATGCGGCTGTAAGTGAAGTTCTCAACGGAGTTGACAAGTTTACATATCTTTGTATCTGTACCAATAACTTAGACAATATGAGTGACGAGGTGAGTATGTGAAGCGCGGAAGCTAGAATAACTTGCTCCAACCTTCGTTATTTACAAAGAATCGCTAGTCAGTGCATTTTGATTTGCAATTTATCTATACGCTAGTGAAACTCGGTTCTTTAGTCGTAAACATAGACCATAAAGATTACCAAAAGCTAATTAGAAGCATCTAACATACGTAGATTGGATTGGCCAATAGGTGTTCGTTAGCCAGACAAATACGCAGAATGAACTACGTTGGTTCAGTCAAGTTTCACGTATGCCTTCAATGCAATTGATCGGTAGAGTATTATCTTCTCATGCAGCACAAGATTGGTGTAAGAAACAAGGTAAGCAGATTGTGACATGTTAAGAATAACTTAAGTCAAATACTTTTTAAATTTTGTAATAGAGGATCCGCTCGTGGCCCAGGTACTTATCATGTTTTTGTTTGAAAATTGCACGGTTTGACTTTGAGTCAAGCGGAGCGATTGTGTTCTTGCATAGTTTTAGTTGAATCATCTTCGTAACTTCTTTTGCTGTTTTCTGTTGTATAGAAGTATAGGTTGTCAATTTCTGTGTTAACTTTATAAGCAAATCTACCTGTACTAGAACCTCCCCTTCATAAATCACTCTTACTTATTTTATGTCTACGTTATTATTTTGTCTTTATTATTAATTTTATAAATTGTTTTACCAACCGCTTTTGTATTGCTGTCCATGGTACTCAGGATGATAAGCAACGGAATCTATTTGCCAAACTGTTTCTCTCTATTTTTCTGGAAATATGCATGATGTCAGTAATAGGATTTTATGTTTATTCGTTTGATGAGCATAAATAATATTTCATCTACCTTGTCTTAACACGGCGATTTTGTACCGTGTTATTGGATAATTATATATATAAATTAAACGCAATTCGCTTGGTTATTATCCAGACTACGCCAGTACCAGAGCATGATGCAGATGGATCCTTGCCAAAATAGCACTGACTACGATATCAAGCTCCTTAATCTCTGCCTTAGCCATAATCTGGTTATTACGATTGTGCTGCTATCTCGAAAGTAGGATTATCTTCATTTGGCTGTTAAACGTGGCCTTCATCATCATTTCAGACAGCAATACAACAGCATATAATAACTGATGCTCCGCTACTGCATTATCATGGGAAAAATAAATTATTCAACTGTAATAATAATAATAATAATAGTAATTGTAATGATGAAATACATAAATCATATGAAGAAGTGCATTTAGCATAAATGAGAAGACCTATATAAACAATTCATGGAAGCACGGCTACCTAGACCTCTACGTAGCACAATCTAGGCAAAATCAACTTTAAGGAAAGGCGACATCAGCAATAAAGCTTTCTTGCGTCTTTCAAAATATCGCTTTGTGAACTATACCTACCATCACTGTTAACTCTGCCAACCTAAAACTGCGGGTTAAGATGAAGATGACTACTAGAAATATGCAACAAGATTTACACTGAGCACGATTCAATGCCCTATCGTGCAGGGTTTCGAACTCAGAACAGCTATGCGTCTGAGAGCCCGACTGGTAGATGACTGGGTCCTATTCTTCTCAAATCGTGCTTCACTTCAGCCATATCTGCCATGTCAAAATCTGTCTACGTTGTGTTTTTCACCCATCTGGCGCTGGCTGAGAGAATGCTCTGCTAGGTATTCGAATAGAAGGTATACGTAAAACGTGTCTGAACCAGCCTAATTCATCGCACCTTAGTTGTTTGTTTGGCGTATACAGAGGTGTGTGTATGTCCGTCAGATATTGATAATTCGCTGTTGGTATCCCATATGGAATATGCTTCCGAAAAACGTTGCGAACTTCTTAGATCTCCGAGTTTAACAAACCAAGTCTTACTAATGCTTATAGAAATTGCACATGCACACGATCTATTATTTAAATTGGGTCCTCTTGTTTCTCCATAAATGGCGATGGCTATATAAGGCTACTCTAACGTTTGGTCTTCGAATACTAATAAAATAGCATATGTATAGTCAGAGTCGACTAATCTTTCGCTTGTAAATACTTCGATGCTTGCATCTTAAACGTATAGAAAAGTATAGTTCATGACGGCATTTACTACAAAATAATATAAAAAACGAGAAAGTATATGTGTTTGTTTGGACACCATTGCCCGTAATAAAGTTGTGCCACTTTCACTCGAATGCGATCAGAAATTTTGTAGAGAGTTCATGCAATATTTTCGGTCAAATATCTAATAGAACGTTGCGATCCACTGAATCAAATGTATCTTGAAGTATCGAAAGGCGGCTATTGTGAAACAGTGCTTTACGTGTCGCTGTTTAAGTACCTGCCTTAAGATTAATATTTAAATATGCAACTTTGTCCTGGTAGGAATCAGACTTCTTCTTCTCCAGTGTGTGACTCACACGATTCGCGGAGTTGGCGTTGGAAAATTGAAGCAAATAATATTGATACTATTTATACCATGGTGAGTAACGCACAATTTAAGATTGCATTTTTGAAGATATGAACGCTGGTCCACCCGCCCGAAGTAACTGGAACTGTCCCGTCATGTCATATAGTACAAAAGAGAAATCAACGCCATTGAATTATGACACGACCATCCTCTAATAAAGTCGGTAGCAGATTATCGGTATCTGCTGTTGTGCGGCGTTTCACAGCTAGTATTGCGCTCTTTATTTCTAATTCTACCGGGTTTTAGAAGTTAGCATTCCATATAATTGTTACAGGTATAATTTATTGGATCGAGACTGATGCAGATTTCAAAATTTAGTGCTTCTGGCGTATCCAACTAAATGACAGACCACACGCGATCTTTATTTCACATTGGCTTTCCAGCTTTCCTTGTGATTCGGTGCTATAGTTAATGGACCTTTTTTCTTTAATTTTTTCACTGATACTTCTTTAAGTGATGTATCTTTTTATTTAATTTATAGTGTGATTAATTAATTAGTTAGTCAAAAAGAGTTATGTAGCATTTAAAATATTGATTTCATTTATATTTTGTTCTTTCATCCATTTACTTCAGTTATTGTCGCTGATGCTTTCTTAGCAGTGCTAATGTATTGCCATAATTTGCCTAAATTCTTCTGGAGAATATTGCAACTGCATGAGTTGCATTTGCTACTATATTTACAATTACACACACATGAACATAAGAACAAACACACGCGTAGGTATTTGTTTGTTAGTCCGTATGTCTGACTTGGAACTTGGCATGATTTATTTTCTCACGCATTCTGGTAGATAAATGCAAATTAAGGCATTTCATGCTTAGCACGATAAAGTGATATTGACGTCAACTAAGGTCATAGCTTAAGGAATTACCAAAAGCAATTCATTTTAAATTAATTTATAACTTTTTCGGTTTTGAAATAAACATTTATGGTTAGAGTACGTCACCATCGTTTTTTTTAAATTTAAGCTAATTTATGGTGACGTTAAGAGTAAACTGATGAATCTGTTTTCGCATTTTGTATGTGCCTTACTTAAGGTCAATCGCACATCAGCCAGCATATGTTGCATGAAGAACAACTACTTCAACGAAGAAGGCGTCGGATACTCAAAGAAGCGACTGCTGCTCGTTTGGCGTCTGTTAGTGGTGGTTATCCAGTGAATGCAACCGCACCCATTTCTAACATTATGGTTCCAGAAACAGGTCATCTACACGGAGAAGGCCCAATTTCTGGTGAGTTAATTTGGCTTGTGCTTTTGACAACCGTAACAATCCGCGCTAACCTAATGCACTACTATCTGTCAAATTTTATTGTTAGATTCTTCATCCATAAACATTCAACAATCATTTTTTGGGCATGCCATCAACTGTATTGATTAAATTCATTACATATTTCTGGCAAAAAATTGCTTACTTTGTTTCTTTTCCATATATTTTTATAATTGTATGATAACAAAACTTTTAGTTCAAAACATAGAGGTCAGTTTAAATTACCATTTCAACTAGTTAAGTTCTTTCAACTAGCGGTCTACTAATATTGTTATCTGTGGTTATCCTTTTGTTTACCATCCTGCCGCTCAGTGGTTAGAGCGCCAAATACCGAAGCAGACTTGACCAAGTTCGAGCCCTGTCCGCGGCAAATTCTGAACAGTACGTGATTAGTTCCCAATAAGGACAAAACCGGTCTACTGGATGAATTTATACTGGTAAATGTATTTAATGAATGGTCAGGTGTTTATATTAAGATCGAAACCTTGATTAAAGTAATTGCCATTATCTCCCGTGTAACCAATATTCGTTTAATTATGGTAGCCTGCCCTTATCAATTTATTTTAATTTACAATTATCATATGTGAAATCGGTGTGAGTTTTGAGCAGAGGCTAATGAGGTTTCTGTAATTGTGCACATCTTCCGATTTGGCTCTTCAATAAACAGCTGAGGTCCGAGTATGCATATGAATGTGTAAATTATGCTCTAGTACTATGTTATTCGTATATGGCTACAGGCCTATAATGAAAGTAATAAAAAAACGAATCACACCGTCAGAATTTTCATATTGGTATTTTGGTGATGATTACAATCTACGTGTCAGCTAGATTCAAACCTATTATTGGTACCACCGTGGTTTTGGCGGCAATTGTTGTGATATCGAGCTAGTATATACTACCCAAACATCCATCTGGAGACATTATCATGACGATAATATAGAATTGATACCCCTATCTCTCTCTTATTCCATAGTTCTCTCTTTCCTTATTCGTGTTTTGTGTAGCATAATATTCCTCTTCAACCTACTGTCCATAACACTTTGCATTCGGGGCGTCAACTTTATCCATAAAATTTCTTTGTTGTGTAAAGGAATAAAGTCTTAAAATTTTGATGATTGTTTTGGTTAAGTTTTACTCCTTTCAAAATTATATGCTAATTGATTCATACGATTGTATACGTTCCACATTCTCTCTTTTTCTGTTTGGTGATATTTTCAGTGCAATTCTTCAAAATTTGTTGACTTCATGGTTTCGTCCGATTTCAAAATCTACTAACAAAAATGCTCTTGTATCGCGGTGATAAGATTCTTCTAGAAATAAACTTTCACACTATTCAATTCAGATACCGCTATAGGTATTCTCACTGGTAAGGCTATCTGAAACATTTTCATTGGAACGTCTGCATTTTAGGCATTTCTTTGTATCGCTTTATGTTTACTTCTTTACTTTGTATGCCTTGTATTATCTTCGTGTGTGCAGGTCTGTTGTATCCACCATTACTGGATAGCCTTTTGGAAAATCTGCGCCAGGGACTTATCGAGTCAAACAGTTGGAGTGTGCGCAATCAAGCTGCGTTGGCTATGCTCAATGCAGTGCATCAGTTAATTGCCTTTGCTGGACCTCCGCCTGTGCTACCTACGTTGGACAAGCTCTGTAAACGATGGTCACGATCGCAGCTTGGTATGCGCATTTGTTTGGATGTTAATGGTGACAGTGCTGCTGCTCCCTGTTCGAAGCATAGGAAATTAATGCGAAGGAAGTGTCGGACAAGTAGACGTGCAGAAGAGTATGTTGAGCTCATGTTGAAAATAATTGTACACTGATAATAAAATGGTTTTTACACAACTATTTAGTGGAAAAGCGAGTAAAAGCTAGGTTGCCTTCTATGCCAATATCCTCCAAATAACAACCAAATTGCATCTTTGGGTTTAATGCTATTCAGCAATTGCTTATTTTTCAGTTTTGAAAATAATGTATGAAAAGAAGTATAGACAGTAAATTTTAACCAGTTCGTCATAAACACCAATTCTTTGTTGTAATTAGTCATTAATTTTCTGTTAGGATTAAGCACAAATACACCAGAATTTACAAATCGATGCTTTACTACAACAAAGAAATGAAAATACACGAGTAATTATCATTTTTAACCTTATATTGCCCACTGATTTTGAGTATCATAGATGGAATATTTTTATAAAATGGAACGTTGAATAATCGTGGATAAACTTATTAATTTATTTCTTGATTACGTATTAAAAACTTATTTATTCAGATATTATCGCACGAGTTTCCATCTCTATGAATGCATGAAAGCTAGCCGGTTATACATCAGTACGAGCCGTCACTGCGTCCTAAACCCACTATGTATTTAGCCCATAAATGTGAGAAAGTCAGGCAGTGCTGTCCTCTATATGTTTTTAAAATTCAACCGACGCAACTTCATATAAAAGCTTTATCAATACGAATTCAAAGCCAACATTCTACAAATAATATGTATCACGTCTGTAATGGATATCAACATCATTGTTTCACTGAAATCGAGTATAACATCAATTCTAAAAATTTATAGCTGCAGCATATATTTTGGTTCTATTTGAACTTTTTACCAGCTATTCCATGCCTAATAATAAATAAATATATTATTTACTAATTACTTGAATGGAACTTTATATGAAATTCGATAAAAACGATGATCTAATGAAAGAAAGATGTACCAAAATACATTATTTGGTATATAGTTGAAAATCGCATGTAACACGCGTCTATAGTGGCTTCGGCCATAAGTTCGAAGGCTCTGGACAAAATGCTCCCAGATTTAAATACCGGTCGCGAGAATTCTGGTATTTAATGATGAATTTATAATATGAACAAAAAAATTTTAATTAATGAACTGCGTCTGCCAATTTATTTTAGGCACTGGCCCATTATGTTTTTCAGGATCGTTTGTTCAAGATGGTGCATGTGTACATCTACTAGGAGAGGTGCAATACAGCTTCCCATAGCAACACTATTGAATAGACGGGAATAATTTCCACTGTAACGTTCGTAAATATGGATGAGACGTCAAGCGCGACTATTTTGTTTTCTAGGATGTTTTTGCGATTCAGTTCATCTGCTAGCTTAAAAGAGTCCTTGATGGTGTTCTTATTTATGATAGTTCGTAGTAATTGGAATTTTTTCCAAGAATGTTGGCTTGTGCGTTGATCATTTTTATAATGGGTTTCATCAGAGGAGCATCTGCGGCTGTCAAGTTTTTATGAGTTTTTGTTTTTCCGTAACGTCTTACTGTGTTTTGTCCTACGGATTTCTTTTGTGAGTCATTATTTGATTTCCAAATCAACCATCTTAGATAAAATGCGTTTCAATTTTTTGAGAATAGCAGTCATTCTTGATTCAATATTAGTTAAATCATCTTTCCGCTTGTTGTTTAGTTCTAATTTCTATTCATCATTTATGATCTCGTTCATGAACCCTCTAAGCGTCAGCTTCAAGTATAACAACTCTTGATCCTTTATCGAGTGTGACAAGTCGTATAGTTTGGTCTGATTTTAGTTTTCTTAGTTTGTCTATACGTTTCTTTGTGAGAATTGTGTCGCATTCGAAATTCTTTCCGTATTTGTCAGTCCTTGTCCGTTGAATGCCTCTAGAATATTATATAACCCCTACGTATAAGATTCATATTTTTACTGTAGTAAATATGGCAGATATAGGAAATGTCATTGATAGTATATGTTATTGTCTTCTACATTACTTATATGCTATCTATCTGAATTATTTTTTTCGCCTATGTTCCATAAATTATTGATTATGTCGAACATAAACGATAAAATTTCTTGTGTTCTTCAGCAAAGATATAAGCGTTGCGGATAATACTGCGCAATCTTCAGACAACGAGGACAATAATTTAGCCCCATCTGGTGCTCCTGCCAATACCATAAAGCAGTCAATCGTTGCTGCAACAGATGATTGTTCTGCTGAGATTTCCATCGTCGGCATAAACAGTAACTTTAATACACTTGCCATTTGTCTTTTTTATTCATATTAACAAAGTTTTTTAGTTGCACACTGAACCATGATCTTATCGATTTACACAGTTAGGGATATGGAGTATTACAGAACTTAGCGCCGAATCATTTACCGTATATTGGGCGATTGACCCTGGCTTTATTTGTTTTGACAAATATCTTTTAAAAATTTTCTCCTCAAAGTATCTTTCCAATTTTCAAATATAAAAATAAATTTTATCGGATACTTAAATCGTTTCTTTATCATTTTGTACTCAAGCATCTACAAATTAAAACACAAACACACACACACACACACAATATATATATATATATATATATATATATATATATATATATATATATACTTTCAAGACAAAATATGCAAACTTTATGTAGGTGAAGATTATGTATTCATAACGTCCAGTTCTTATATATGAGAAGGATATTATGAATTTCATAAATGCTCAAATTCCATAAGATCCATTTTCTTTTATTAATTCGTTTATAATGTAAGTATACTTAATGCTAAACCGTCGTTATTTCCTTACATACATTATATGAAAATTATGCATCTACGCATATGAATTTTCCCATATATAATATTTAGTTTAAGCTGATAAATATATGTGCATAATTGGACAGATGGTTATATAAAGATCGCAATCTTGATTAAAGTAATTGTTATCACAGCCCGTGCAGCCTATACCCGTTCCTCGTGTAGCGTGGTTAATAATAGAATTGCGAAAGCTAGAGAAATATTCAGTGCTAATGGGTATAATCTAAAGTTAATTGAGGCAACTATAATGAGCGTTATGAGTAAATTTAATCATGACTGGAAGTACGTGAAGTCAAATAAAAAAAGATGATCGGAGGGTAATGGTAATACCTGACTCTAAACTAAGTAGGAAAATAAAAATGGTAGCATCAAAATACAATATACGTACTATTTTAAAACAGACCCTTACACTAGGTATTATACTTCCCAACCAAAAGGAAAAAATAGAACCGCTAGACACATCAGGAGTATATGAAATTCCATGTAATGACTGTAACCTGCTGTATGTGGGTGAAACAATGCGCATAATTAAGGTAAGAAGAGGGGAACATAAAACCGCATGCAAGTATGACCATGTTAACAGATTGGATCTTGCACGCAATACAGTGTAGACAGGACACACAATTAATTGTGATAGGGTTAGGAAACGAGGATGGTACGAATCAGAATCAGAAACTCGCTCAAGTAAAAGAACAATAACATTGGGCTGATATTAACTTACAGAGGTGGAGGGTGAGTAATTCAATATCTCCTAATTGATTTTCTGATTATATTATTTCATCCTTGATTACTTGCTATTTATTTAATCTATTATCTTACGTTCTGTTGTTAGTGTAGCACCTTTTAACAAACATTTATGTTTGTATCTTTCTTTATCAGGTAATTTTCAATTTCGTTTACGACCAATTCTATTTATTTCAACCATCTACCCTATTAAAACACTTCCGTTTCCAATTTAATTTTACTAACTCAATTATTTACTGTATTCACAGTATCTTTCCCCTCCTCACCGAGATGTCACTCTTAATTACTTAATTTAGGATAGTACGTGTAAAAATAGATCTGACGTATGCATTTTGGAAATGACATATATCAGTTTAGTTTCATGTGAATGACTGTTACACGTGCCGGTAATTACATGTAACATTATTTCTCAATTTTAAGCAAACGCTCACACACATACACAAAAACACACAGACTTGGCATACGCTTATCTAGTAAATAGTCAGATGTTGCTAAATCGCTGTAATTTCACTGGGATGAGTGTACACGTGCAGTAGTTGATTACTCCTCAATCAAAAAACAAACGAAAATACATACACACAAGCATGACGTACGCTTAACTAGTGAGTCGTCAGTATTTGCTATTAAATCACTTTATTCTCATTTCGAAGAATGTACACATGACGACATACACACAAACCGTGTTGCATACACTTACCTATTATTTTTTTGAAAAACAAGTTATGCTTAAGAGATTTAGCAACAAGTATAAATGGGGCAGTTTAAATTAAAATTTCCACTTGACATATTGATTGGCAACTTAGTAGGTGATGTACTATCCATTGAAAAAGATCTCCATACCCGGAGATCGAAAATTTTGGATAAATCAGGAAGACAGCGGATGCAAACAAATCGTATCGCAACCCGATAATCAGGCGAAAGCTAGAGTAGTTTTCTCCAACCTTCACCATTTATGGAAATTCACTAATATCTCACTCTGTCTAAAAGAACTACAAAGTGCATTTATACGTGCAATAATGTTTTATGCTAACAAAACTTGTTCCTCTAGAATCGAATACTAGACGCGTGCAAGCATTTGGCCGCCGTTATGTTAGAAGCGTAACCCACATGGATTATCAACAACGTAGACGTATTTTTGAACGTAAAAGTGCTTATTGTTAGACAAGATATGAGGCTCCATTAACTCTGCTGGCGCTCTACTGCCATTTATCGCCGAGTACCTGAAGTCCCTAGTGATATCGGACAGATTTGAATCTGTTAAGATTATCAGATCTATAATTCTGCTGTTATTGCCTTTTTCAGATTTTCCTAACTGTCGGAATGTCCATTAATTTTTAAACATGAAATTGAAGCTATTCATTTCCATTGTTTTGTTGGCCCTTCTTTATAACGCTGCGGCAGGAGATGAAAAAGTATTACCTTCAGTGCCTGACCTTGTATCTGAATTGTTATTTTCCGGATATGTTATAGGTTATTTTCAGCTGATAGTCAAAATGTCTTAATCATGTACAATATTTATGATACAATCAACTCAATTTGGCCGCGTTTTGATGTAGAATCCTTGTTAAGCAACACTGATGGCTTTGATTGGGACAGTTTTTTAGAATACTATTTACTTACCCTACTTCCAGGCTACCAAGGAAACTTCGTGTATGTCTGGCCGGTCACTAACATTCATGATATCGGTAAGTTGAACCCACTGTGCCGCGGTCTTACTATCGAAAGTAATTGAATTTGTGAACGTCTTTGAAAAGTTATTGGCAAACACTGTTCTGTGACGAGGCTTGTTGAGTTCTATCCATTATGCAGTCTCTTATGGGTCCCACACTTCTAGGAACATAAATCTTATTCTATGCATATAGGATATTTAGGATGCATTACAACAAGCTTTGCGCAATCTAGTTGACTATTACACGAATCGATTATAATTTCTCATGAAACTTATATTCCAAATTATTTTTGGCATATATGGCTGGATGTATCCCTGTATACAATAATATAAGGAAAGTAGATTACGAGAGCAGATGCAGCGAAGATACACATTTTGTAACATGCAAATCCCATTTCTATTAATAGATGCTAATATTTATTTGTGATCTTGCGAATAACACAGTAATGTGTGTGATTGTTATTGATTTTTTATTCGTTTTTCACAGCTGCTTTCTATCTAAAATGTATTCTTATCTTAATTTATTGATTGGAAAATCAGGTGCGAATAAGGAGAACTATGATACGGAAGATAGTTTCGATGATTATGACAGTTATGATGACGAAGATATTGATGATTATGATGAGCATGGTGAGAATTGTGATCATGCAGAGAAAAATGGTTCTGAGGATAAGGAAGGTACATCGAGTCAAAATGTAAGTTCTTTTTAATAATTTATTTCTCTTTTCTGCAATTTGTATTCATTTTAAGTGAATCCAATGCATCTATGCGATTCTGATTTGTAATCATTTTTCGCTTCATTTATTAAATAATTTACACTTTAATCAGCTTCATTATACTGAAAATTTTCAATTCTCAAATTGATGCTTTATCTATATATGAGTCTGTTTTTATTGATATTTGTGATATTATTTATTCTTCGGTTGATATTTTTTCATTTATCAACGCACTTGATGGTTGAATTTCCGTTTTTCAACTTTAATTGCATTTTCCTTTCTCATGAATGGCCAATTCCTAAAATTTGAAATATTATTTACTTTATTCTAAACTCGCGCGTTTATTACATTGATACTGACAATCAGTCATTGCCCGATTGTCAACTTAAGTTTATATTAAACTAATTGTTTGTTTGTTCCCTTAGTCCTGTGGCTTTTAGTAATAATTTTCGCTGGTATTCAGTAACTATCATGGAAAAGAAAAGTCATAACTCTGGTTGTGTGTAGCAACAGCCAAAATGCACTGATATCGACGTCGCAATTTAAAAGTGTGATGTATTGCATTAGTGTAGTCCATGCATACAATTTCCGGTCGACACTGTTTCTTTGTTGGCCTGATTTGTTTTTCTCGTTCTTAACATATCATGGGAACAGTGCCAGCAATCACCTTTGATGCCTGACAAAGCAATCTGTTTTTACGAATTTTTTTTAGATTTGAGTGTGTCACCCTTCTTGTGGATGAGCGCCGCAATGGAACTCTGCGCCAAGTCCTAAAATAATTATTTCTCCGAACGTCCGATGAGTTGATCAAATATGTTGGCATTGTAGTTACTGATGAGATTACAAGCTGACAGCTTCATCAAATTTAAGAGTTCAACATCTAATTCATATCAAGATCGAGGGATCACTCATTTGTTAACTACATCTTTTGTAATATTTTCCGTAATGAGATGTTGTAAACACTTGACGAGCTGTGCATCATTAACTGAAGACGCCATGTACTACATTGGAATTCGACCTTACTTCGTCGATGCTCTAAATTTATTAACAGCATTAATTTAGTGTTGATCGTTATTTGCTGTGTAGATGACAGTAAATTCTTTGCAAAGTTTACACATTAGACTGTGCCCTTCCTTAAGTTGCGCGACAGTTGCCGCATGGCAAAATACAAGATCTCACATTTTATCATCGATAGACAAACTCGTTTTCTCAATGTTCCTATTTAAACGTTTGCGATTCTGTTCGCTACACATTCTGGTATGTTTACAGGCTTCTTGGTAGAAGCTTTGAAGTCTCTCAATGCTTTATGCAAAATCGTATAAGCTTGTAGTGAACAAAGTTTTAATGGATACGGGTGGCTAAACAGAGAGGGTGTCTAGTCGAACTTTAATGGCAAATAGATTGTAGGCATGCCAATTTATTGAATCGGTGAATCTCGCGTTCTGAAAAGTAGACGCCTGTTTTACTGAACGTGGTCGATGTCAGTACGTTGGCACGGTGCCATCCTATGTGTGGGGTTTATCTTGCTGCGCTTTGTGCCAGGATGCCACCTGTGGTACTAGAAAATTGAGTTTACGGCAAGTATATGACCTAATGCAAGATTAGAGTGCCTGAGGCCATTGTCATAGCTAATCTCAGCCAGAGTTCATCTTCCTGTAGCTTGGTTTCCCATACCATCACAAGAATGTTCGCACCCCGTCTAACGACAGAGGCTAAATCTGATAGTTTTTCAGAGAAATTATTTTGATAGGATGGTTTTGAGTTGGCGCGGAACTTAGCACAAGTTAAAAGCGAGTTTATTGCTCCAGTTCGCCTACAGTTAATTTATTCAAACCTTTGTTCATTTATTCTATTTATTCATAGTTTCCTGTCACCCAATTTCTTTCTCCAATTTTGAAAAAAAAATGCTTGCAATAGTTGGCACATGAAGTTTCACGCAGGTCTTGCTAGCCCTTTAGGCGCTAAGCAAAATTGGGCATATTCAGATGGATTGTTAATGCTTTTGAACCATGTTATTTTATCTGCGTTTTCACTAACGCAGCATTTATTGTTCCAGTAGTTTTCTTTTTTTGAATATTTTGGCTACCTTTATCGATAGCCTGCTTCAGTTGGTCCATCCTCACAAGTTTAAAAATGAAACTAATGAAGCAAGCCACGTTTCTTTTACTGATAGTTTCATAAAGGGCTTTTATCCTGTTATATTTTAATGATCTAAAGAAGAAAGAATAAGACTAATCTTTGTATATATAACGAAAAATAAACATCAAATATGTTCGATTTACTTTTTACAGACATCTGAAGGTTGCTTTTATTGTCACAAGTTATCTGGTTGTAATGTTTCTTCTCCGACGGTCGTACGCAATAATCCCTCGATGACAGAAGAAACCAATATTGGTGATCTGCCTCGCATTACTAATATGTTAGAAGGCGAAGTTGTGAATTTTGTGGAGCAGCAGGGATGCCAACAAGACAACGATGATCAAATGGAGGAAGAAAACGACATGCTATTGTTGCTCCTTGAAGAGGAGATGGTTAATTGCGCAGCCTGGCGACACCTGACACAATTGGCCATTTTGGCTCTGCAACAAAGCAAACCATGGAGCGGAAAGGTAAAAGTAAACTGCTATTTTTATAATTGATTTCTTTCAGTCTATGAGATGAAACGCCAATTCATTTGATTCGTTTATGATAGAAAGCTCACAGCAGTATTTCAGTTAAAGTTCGTGTTTCGAACCTATTTCTTATTTTTAAAACTATATCATATACAATATGATAAGGACAAATAAAGAATAGTTTAACATAGTTATTTCTTAACTTTTATATATCATCAACACTAAAGTTTTATCATATGGAACTATTTATGAGGTATTACATACCCTTTAACAAATTAATTCAGAAATAACCAGAACAATATGCAAAATCTAACAGGACTCCTCAATTGGAGCCGCCACTTCGTACCAAACTATTTATTTGGTCAAACATGAGTGAAAGTTAGATGGTGCAATTCCCTATAAGAATGTGTATTATAGATGTAGTCACATTAACTTCATTTATAGACTTCAGCTATGTGACTCCTAAGACAAAGTACAAGATATAATATTTAACGAACCTGCAAAAGGTTCCAACAATATGATGGTGCTAAATTTCACCAAAATGGTGAATAACATCCTTTCTGATCACCAACTACTCCAGCAACGTCTTATACTCGACGTCAGTTGTCACATTTTTGTAGAAATCATGGCATAATTTGGTTACAAATATTATTATATTCTTCATTAGAAGACTAATATGTAGAATTTATGTGTTAGGTATTGTGCAACCTTAGTCTAGTTTGGTTTATTCATTATGGCGTCATTAGTAAATAATTTCATTTTTATGGGAATAACGGAAGAATCTAATTTACTGCTGTCTGACTATCCGTTTGTTTCAAAATGCTATCGCATTTAACGACAGTGCTTATAAGATAGTTAGTCTTCTAGTACCATTTTTTACCAGAATAATACAATAACACTGCCCCATCTCATCAACTGATCTATTAAAGAAATACTTTACTTTACTTTACTGCGGCTGACTCCTTTTGGAGGATAAGCCGGCTCCACATTTCATGGAGTTTCTTGGGAATTTGGTACAAGTGGTGTCTCCTCACCACTCGTATTAAAGAAATAGAGCACAATCATTAATTTTGTTAAAATTTTTTAAAAAATGTGTCAATATAGTTCTTAATAATAGACTAGTAACCATGAAAAAGCTCGTTTCCATTTAATAATAAACTACCCCATCTAAACAAGTCTTCTATTAATTTAGAAGAAAATGCTGACTTCATTACAGATTGTGGCTCTGTCTTATGTTTCGCATTCCTGGCAAAGAAGGTCATCAAGTAACTGAAGCGGAGTTTAACTCACTACTCAATCAGCTTTCAGATTTAAATGTTAAATGAAGAAATATGATGCACATTTGCACACTGTTTTTTTGTTAACTGTCTACTATTAGCGTTATGCTTATAAGTTCAGTAATTGATCATGATCACAATCGGCTTTTTAGGCAAAAAAATTGATTCCAATGTACCGTATATACAGTAATCGTTGTTTTATGTCATTCTGCAATGTGCTATGAGAAGTTTATCATGTTTACCTTTTTTAAATTTCTATTTTCATGCAGATACATCTAATCCGTGTAACTCTCTTGCTTGTCATCTTCGGGGTACAACGAAACCTGTTCAAAGAGCTGGAAAATCAGGAACTCGCATCATCGGTACGTGGTTTAAGTGTCATTATATAATAAATAGCTTTACTTTGTTCTACGACCAAATTCGTTGGAATACTCTTTACTCTTATGCCTAAGTTCTCTTAAGTAGCCAAAATTGCTGCCGTCATAATACTTATTTTCTAAGTCACAGAGGTTGTGCATTTGAAACAATTTAACATTTTAGATCATTTTATTGCAGACTAACAAATCGAATGATTCATCTGTCCACAATATGATTAGATAAACTAGTGTTCATTTAAGTCCATACAAAACTGTGAACTTCACACACACACACACACACACACATATATATATATATATATATATATATATATATATATATATATAGAGAGAGAGAGAGAGAGAGAGAGAGCAGGGTTACATAATGATTACAATAATTAAACAAGCAAAAACAACTGTTATAGAAAAATGACCAAATGTACGAAAATGAGCAGTTTTCAAAAAATCTAACATTTCGACAATCTATAAATAGTATTCTGTAAAAATAAGAATAAAATTTCTCTAAACATTGCCATGCTGTTTATATATATATATTCCTTTTGTGGAGTAAGCTAAAGCATTGTATAACGTGAAAAAGGCAATTTATCATTATTGGATTAATTTTGCTATTTAGCACTGACTGTGTGGCTTAATTATTTCTATGCGTCCGATTTTTAATAATTTTATTTAATTATTAAATATATAATTAATATTTCAAACACTAGGGGTACTAATAGTTGTAGAGGTGCAGCTAGATATATCTGTCAATGTCTGTTTTAATCAGTGATAAAATATTGATCTGGTATATTTTGTTAAATAGTTATAATTTGTTATTAATTAAATTAATGGTTAATAAATATAATATTAGTTTTAATTAAAGGTTAATTAAAGTTTCCACTTAACAGCACTATGTGTATGTTAATAAAGCATTTTGATTGAAGTTGCGTAGTCCAATAGGAATGCAGCTTTGAGAAAGCGTACAACGTTGCAGATGTAATTTACACTGTTAGAAGAGATAAGTTTGTGTGGTGCTGGTTGTTGCATAATTTCTTGACCCATGTGTTGTGTAATACTGGATTGTTCGTTGCTCCTATTTTCAACTAAACAATCATTCTTTATTCTGGTGATTGTAACATGCCTTTAAATCGAGTTTTCGAGCTGCAGTTCGGCAAATGTTTTAGTTCACAGCTGAATGTTGTGTATTCAAAATTAGAATGCAGGATCCTACGACTATAACCTAACTAAATGCATCATTCGTAGCTACTTGCTTTTATTTTCAAAATTTGGTTTGATGGAATTTTCTTAAGCTAGACAATGGGAATTCGGTATTTGTCTTAGCTCACGAGCTGAAGCTTGTTTACAGTCTACTTAAATTCGTCTATTTAATTCAATGTTAGAAACTATAATCAAAGTTGTCTTTTCGTCGTAATTGCTTATGTTTACCCCGATTGCTTCAAAAATGACAGTAATGATGCTTTTTACTCCGAATTATGTTCTTTACCATGCAGGAAAAATGCTCAGATATGGTGTTTGTTATGTGTTAAATGTATAATAGTTCGACGCTTAAGCTACACAGAATTTAACGTCGGTGGCAGATAAACTTTAAGCTCAGTGCACAACGATAATGATAAACGACTACTGGATAGCTGTGCAAACGTCAGACGTCGTGTAAAGCGTTGCACCACATAGCATTATCAAGACCCTGGGAAACTGTTGTCTCATATAGATCATGTAGCAGTCGGTTATAGATGGCGTATTGGCATCCAGGATTATAGTTCATTTTGGAACACGTATATTCACTCGGGCCATGCACTTATCTATTGTAAATTTGCAATAGAAATGTTCCGGTAAACTAAATAAGAATAAACCTCAAGTAGATGCTAGCCAACTTCAAGCATAATTATGACGATAATATAAAATCAAAGCTAACTGGTCTTGATGGCGAAAATTCAAACTTCTATGGGTGAAGATAAAATTGACTATGTACAAGGCTGGTAATACTGCATGTGGCGTTGTAGGCTCCTGCAGAATTTTTGGGTTCTGAATTGTCTGCGAAGATTCTAGAATCTGGGCGCGAAATTCCTGCTATTTCTGCGGGTAATAATGCTCATTCAGCTGTAAGCCGCTAACTTAAACACAATCTCTAAATCAATCTTAAATGCTTTTGGATCAGAAAGACCGAAGAGATGGAAAAATTTTTCGCATCAAGTAGCTTCCTATGTTGGTTCCAACTTATTCGTGCAACAGCTCTGAGAAAATAAAAAATAGCGAACCCGTAAATGATTGTAACAACAGTCTGATAACCGATATAGTGTTTTTTTATAGCTAAGCCGAGCACCTGCAGCAATCCTGAATCCCTAAAGTATGCCTGTATCAACAGTGGGGAATGCTAATCGTGAACAACCTTCAGAAATACGACATGCAATATTATCTCTGAAACATTGCAGAACGGCAGACTCAGGTTATTTGATTTTGAACTTATTTAAGGACGGTGGCTGCCGATTGCCTGGAGTGATTTAACTATCCTTCCTATCTTCATTCAGAAAATTATTTGAACAGTGAAATGTGTATCGCTGTTTCGCAGTAGCTAAAATGCTCAGTGAATGGTTGTCGTTTTGACAAGGACGCTTTAGTATAGCTTTGGAGCTGTTTTTGGATCAGAAAGGGCGAATAGATGAAAGAAGTCTTCGCATCATGTAGCATAATACGCTTGTTCCAACTTATTCGTGCAACAGCTCAGAGAAAACACTAAAATAACGAAACATTAAATGTTTGTAACAACAAATTGATGACCGTTATAATGTTTTGTCTTTATAGTTGGGCTGAGCGCATGCAACAGTCCTGAACCAAATTTAAAAATATTTTTGTTTGTTTTCTATCAAGGCTTTTTTAAATCATAACCGTAATCCTTCCATTCGCATGCACTCATAGCTTTGGGATAGTGTACTGCGTGAAACCCGAACTCGACGTGCCCAACTCGTAAGCATTACCTACCAGTTGGAGGCGATGATTTGTCTCGGTGTTCTCGCTGCAGGATTCAAACCACCGCGTGACGCTACAGGAATTTTGCCTAATCTGCCTAGCAACATAACTCAGACCAGCAGCATTAATACAGGAGAAGTTTCTCAACCGCTTCTCGATAATCAGCAGGTTAGCTTAAAATAAATTTCCCTTTTTTCTTGTAATTCAGATTTTATTCAATGTCATTATATTTTTTCAAATGCAAACGGCTTGATTTATTTTGGCGTGATCTGTAATATGTTTAGTTTACATTCAGTTTGATGATAATAAAAAAATATAAATTCTCTATTTATGCCTTTTGTGCAGTACGCCTAGTTACAAGATAGTTTAAATAGAATCAGAATGATATGCCAAAGTCAGCATGAAATAAGTTTTAATGCTAACTTTCCCACATCTTCCTGGACCTATTTAAACTAATTTGTTACTACGTCCATTTTTATTTCGGCTTTATATCATTAAACGAGCATTGGTTGCTCGGGCGGTGATAACAATTGTTATAATCAAGGTTGAGGTCCCAATAAGGACGAACCCGGTCTACTGGATAAATTGCCTTTTCTACACTATACAGTTCTTAGTTTATACTGACATATGTAAGTATTTAATATGTAACAGTTAAATACCGTTTGTTGCGGAGAGCTAATATATATGCAAGTATGTATTAAGTGTTCTTTAAATTGGCTTTGCGACGATTAATTAAACACCAAGTACGTATTAAGTGTTGCGAACCTAGTAACAAATTAGTTCACTTGTGACCAGAAGGATTAACCAGAGACAGTATGAACAGAAATTATAATCTCATGCACATTCGTTTCGGGCTTACAGGCGACTCATCAGTAGGAGCCGGTATTAAGCCCACTATATATTTGGGTGAGGAATATGTGATAATGGGACGCTAAAGTCTCCTAGACGAATGTGTACACCTGCAGTAGAGAAGCTAATATCATATAAAGTCTCGACATTGCGACTTCAACGCTCTCTCTCTCTCTCTCTCTATATATATATATATATATATATATATATATATGTATATACAGACTCGGTATATATATTATATAGAATGAGTTAGCGTTGAGCCGCATTGCCGAGACTGTATATCATGTTAGCTTCACTACTGCAGGTTTAAACATTCGTCTAGGAGATTGTACCGTCCTATTATCCCACATTCCTCACCCAAATATATAGTGGTTAAAGGACGTAATATCGGCTCCTACTGATGAATCACCAGTAAGCCCGAAACGAATGTGCATGAGATAATACTTTCTGTTCATGCTGTCTTTGGTGTATCCTTCTGGTCAGAAGTGAACTAATTTGTTACTAGGTTCGCAACACCTAAAAAATACTTGATTATAATAATTTCGGCTTTATGTTTCAGAAGCCTTCTCTCCACTGCTAGCTTGTTTCACCAATAATTTGACAATTATTGATTGGTAAACTTCGTTTAAATGGCTTCATTTATACCAACTGGTATATCTCTCAAAACCATAACTGACTTTTCACTAGATAAAGGTTTAATTTACATACGTTGGCACGTGTACGCTAACCCAAGTGAACTGACAGTGATCTAATAACACGTACTAAAGATTCATAATACAAAAATTTGTTAAGGACTGTCAAGTAATCAGTTTTATATAATTACCTGCACTTGTGCGCTAATATCAGTGACTCTAAAGTGAACAATTTCAAATCCTCTGCACGCGTAGACTTATTTTAATGCTTTGTTAAATGAGATTAAATGAGTGGCATCCAGGTAAGTAAGGGAGCAAGAGAATGTTAGTACATCGAGCGAACATTCCCTTCGCGTTAAGTACTCAAGAGCTATTAAAATAATAAGTTTCATTAATATTAGTCAGAGAAAAAATTATAAAATTTTCTACTGAATGAAAGATAATAGTTATATTGTAAAGAAAGGAAATTATTAATAAGTGATACACTCCACAAGGAATCTAAGTTAATAGATACAGCATGATAACTAGTAATAAATAATGAAATTATATGATATTCTTAAAATTTGTTAAGAAATCGTTAATTAATCATCCCCGCGATTTGTGAGATAATGGCAATCCAACTTTCTTACTCTTTTACTTGAGCGTGTTATCGATTCAGATTCGTCAAACCTTCGCTTCCTATCACTATTTAGTGCTGTATTCAAAATCGAGCCTGGTGATTTTCCTGTAATTGTTCCGTTCAATTTCGATGAATTATTTAATCCATCTTGTCGATATATTACGAACACGAATTGGTAGGCGTCTACAACCGTCCCAATTAATTGCATGCTGATTCTATTGTATGACGTGCGAAAGATGACGGGAGGATCATGGTTAAATCTGACACCCTAGGTACTACATTTCATATTATAAAGTCTAAAATTGTACCGTTGGACACTTTCGGAGTGTATGAAATTTACAGAAAGGACTGTAACCTCATGTATTTAAGTGAAATCATACGCCCAATTAAGGTAAGATGAGGCAAACATAAAATTGCATGCAAATATGGACATTTTATTTGTTCAGATCTTGTACGTTATACAACTGCAACAGGGAATACAGTAAACTGGAATGGTTACAGGCACGTATCAATATGCGTTCGCAATATATCAAAAAAGATTGTTTAGAGAATCTATCGAAATTAAATCGAGAAGTTACATATTGATTGAAACTGTCTTAGAAAAATCACTTGGTTCGATTTTGAATACAGAACTAAATATTGACAGGAAGCGAAGGTTGCACGAATCCGAATCAAAAACTTGCTCAAGAATAAAAGTAACAATGTTGGATTAGCGGTAACTTCCAGATCGCGGGGAATGACTACTTAACGGTATATTAACTAATTTTTTGATCGTCTTATAATTTCATCCTTCATTACATGTTATCGTACTGTTTCTAATAACTTTTGAACCTTATGGAGTGTAACACTTTTTAAATAAACATTTACGTTAAAAATCCCCTTTTGTTTGAAATATTACTATTATCTTTCAGTATGTAGTTTTCGAAATTATCTTATTTCTTTTACTTAAACTAATTATAATTCTCATTCTTGAGTATCTATCATGAAGCGAATTTGCGGCCGGAGTATTAATATTATCTTGTTCCTTATCTGTATGTTTCTTTTGAACTAAGTGTTAAACATAGGTCTGATATAAGCAAAGAGGTATTGGCATTAATCACTATAGTTTCACTTATATGGAAAAAAAGACATGAAGGCACTGATTAACTTGTTATCCTAAGCAAACATGCACAATTATGGCGCACGCTTAGCTAGTAAAGTGTCAGTACATGTTCTTAGATCAATGTAATGTCACCTGAATGAGTGTACACGTGCAGACACGCGCACAAACATACATGATACACGCTTATCTAGTGAAAAGTCAGTTTTGGGTTAATAAATCGACTATAACTGTTAGATACTGTTTGTTGTGTAGAGCTAATATATGTGCAAATATGTATTAGGTTTTGCGCACCTTGTAACAAAGTAGTTCAAGTAGGACCAGAAGGATGAATCAATGTCAGTGTTGGTATCAGGTACCATGTTTGTACTCTTTACAGGTTTGATATATATAATAAATATTGCGTTGGCTTTGAAGTCGTATTATCGAAAACTTTATACGTAGTTAACTTCACTGCTGTTGGTGTACACCTTCGTATTGGAGATTGTACCAACCGATTGTCCTACATTCCTCACCTAAATATATAGTGGTTATAGGGCTTAATACCGGCTTCTACTGATGAGTCGCCAATTGAAGAAATCTATTCGTTAGTATAAATGAAATCGTGTGAACGACATTTAGCACGACGTAATAATTGTCAAATTCTTCGTGAGATGAGCTTATTGTTAAAATGACTCCCAAATTAGGAAGCCGAGATTGTTAGTGTAAAAATTAAGGAATTAGACGTAAAAACCTTGTTACTCAAACCACGAACTAGGATATTGATCAGTACCCTGTCGCACAAAAAATTGTCTTTTAACTCGTTACTAAGCATTGAATACATAATACATGAATGGATATGTGTTAGCTCTCTGGAACTAAAAATAAGCAGGAAATCTTCGATGTTGAAGATGTCGCACAGTATCATTGAACTTTCGTTTTTTACATGGTTACACATTACGTTATAAATTTTGCATCAATTTAATGGTCATGAATGGATGAACATGCATAGCTTGTATATATACCGATGATAGTTTGAAATACTTCAATAATGGTTATGTATGACGTATGGAATTCTTGTCTATTTTAACGTCAGTAACCATAACACTTTAAGCTTGATGACCGTTGAGTCATATTCAATCGTACCAGTAGCGTTATAATGACACTTACTGTAAATAACTCTATTGAAATATGTCCGTTTACAAAATATTGTTCGCAAGTAATTTCTATTGAATATTGTCATAATTTACCATACTGACATGCATTAGTAACAAGTAAAATAAAGTGAAAGACTTATATCAGAACTCCTGTTTTTAAATTTATCTCTAATGAATTTCCATATCACCGTTTTGTAGAATGCTTTGCTGATCATGCTAAATAAATTGTCACAGTTATTTTTTGATTATACTTCATCACAGTTCATCCAGGATCAAAATTCATCTCCTGGATCATAATTTCCTTTTCATCAGTATTAAAAGAGATCTCTTTTAAAACGTTTCCGACTAAGCGTTAGAAACTTTTTTGTAAATAGATTGGTGGTTTGTCGTGTTTCACTCCCGTTGATATCTCAGGTTAGTTGAGCAACGTCTTATTTAACTCTTCTTTAAGTTAAGTTTGCATGTTTGAGATGAATACCAATCCCAATACCAGTTGCACAACATGGCAAAACTTCTTGTAGAAAATTTTTTCGTGGTTTTATAGAAATATTGCAACCAATATTTCAAGTAAAATACAATGTGTGCAAACCTATTAAAAATGAGAGCCAAATATCTAATTATCCATAACTTATGGATTGCGGTTTGATCCTCATTTATAAGATTGCGGTCGAGCTCTGATGATTACCACGGAAGTGAGCTCCACCTAAAAGCAAAAAGATTTATTGAGTAGTATATAAATGAAAATTTTGAGTAGTGTGCGGCAGGTTGGCTCAGGAAATAGAGCCTCAGATTCCGAAGCAGACGTGACAAAGTTCGATCCCTGTCCGCGGCAAATTCTGGCCAGTACAAGATGAGTTCTCAATAAGGACGAAACCGGTCTACTGGATGAATTGCCTTTTCTACACTATACAATTCTTAGTTTATACTGACATATGTAAGTAATTAATGGGTCAGGTGTTTATATGGAGACCGCAACCTTGATTATAATAATTACCACAGAAGTTTGAAATTAGTAAGTATGTGTGATTGAAGATAGTTCTACCAGATTATCTGACGAATTAGATAAAATGGGTTTGGTTTTATCTCAAGCCCGCAAACTTGATCTGAAGAATTGTTATAACTACTCGCGCAATCACTCATTGTTTGATTTTACCTTGCTTGACTGTTGTAATTTTTCTGTAGGTTTCTCTCATTCTATTGTTTTTGTAGTGAACTCAAGGTAATGATTAAATTTCTGTTTCATTGTCAAAACAAACAAAACACATGTTATTAACAGCCTCCAACTAGCCATTCCGCTTCAGTAGAATGCGAAAAGTCCGTACCTTCGTCTGGCCTGACTGAACCAGGTCTAACCCGATTGTCTTTGCTTATGACTCTAGTTGTGCCCTCATTAGCAGGCGACGAAGCTACCTCCAGAACGAATAAAACGGACAAGTCTGGAGCCTCGAAAGTGGCTTTCTTGCGGTATCCTAAGGATACTAAGGTGAGCTTTCAAATTTTAGGAATAGGGTGTCTTCATGTTAGCCTCTAGTTAATTATTTACAGTTGGTTTTCTTCTACAATCATCATTTTGCGTTTTTTATTTTAGAGCTTACACTCGGCGACTACGTTGGTTAGTTAAGTTCTTCTATGTAGGTAATGTGTGTTTGTTCTTGTGTGAGGTGATGTATATGGTCAGCTTTTACTGTTTCTTGATACATTATCAGTTGATGCACTCTGACAAAGAGTTAATGTCATAGTTGATGAATATCTAAAGGTGACACTTATTATTCTCATAATAAAATATGTTTGTAGCTTGCTGCATTACTGATGTATAATCCCACAATCCCGTCCCACGAATAGAATAATTATTGAATTTACTTCACTAATATCAGCGGAGTTAGATCAACTGTGTCTGGCGATAATGTTTATTTTCTGTATCCGAATTACATTTTGTTTGTTAGTTAAAGGCTCCAAAGTATGACAGGCTGATAATAGGACATATAACACATAGGAATTGTCATGAATCATGGATACACACGGAATCCGAGAGAACTTAGAGAAATGCGCCTATAAGATGAATCTTCTTTGATAAGTATCATAATTTATCATGGATGATTATTGATCAATCATCTGTTTCGGACATTATGCAGCACACGTGGTTCAGTTAAGAGGCCATTTTTTTTCTTTAGCCGTGGAAGATTGCAAAAGAAATAGAGCTTTTAATTACAAATATGACTGACAAATTAGCTTTGTCGTATTATGCCGAAGTTTTTCTGAATTAAATCGTTGCATCCCTCTAATAATAAGGCAGGAAGTGTAATGCTTCACATTAACTACTATTCTTTTGCTGTTTCTAATATTAGAGATAATAAATGAGATTTCATTTGCGTTTATTATACTATAGTCCATGGTCATTAAAATTTTTATTATCTTCGTAGTTTGCATTAGCATTCAAGTATTTAATATCAAGAATGCTAAAGCGTTAGTTTATGCTTATCCTAAAAAATTATTCGTTTAAAAATTTACAAGTTTGTGGTATGTATGCAAAGAAAAAATAATTAGCCTTGCTTTCCAACGTATACACCTGCATTATTAGTTTGTGCTTCTACATTTTGTGCTGACTTAGGTTTCGGAAGATTTTTCTGAACATGAGCTTGAACAGGCAGCGTTTGCTGTGGGTGTCATGTGGCCGATCAACTCCAAACAAGTTCACTGTAAGTTTCTCTGTAATACTATCTTGTATTTCTGTTCCCTAAATAGCATATCTTCGCGAGGAATAAAAAAAATAGAATGTATATCGTTTGCTATGCAAGAAATCTCGCACATCTAAGCAAACATATGCATCAGTTATTTCGTCCAGTGTTCATTCATATTGATAGACATAATGCAATGTTTGTACACTGGGGAAAAAACAGAATTTACTTGCCATCGCATTCTCCTGCAGATAGATATTTCATTCGGTTGTGCGACAACGGGGTTTAGCAGTGAATTCCGTTCTTCATTAACGTGTGCATTACTGAGCTTTCTCTAAGAACGGAAAATCCAGTGATAATTTACAGTTTACACGTGAATATGGATTTCATAGTTTCGGGGCATTGAGGTATCAGTATATCTATGCTGATGTATTAATATTAATTTATTAATGATTGTTTAACTATGCTAGCGAGAAGCACAGTATGGAGACCGGAGGTAAGATAAACTATTTAATACTTCTCCGGTTGTTGCATGGACTCCGACAAATGATCACTAAATTTTTCGTCAATTAAACCGTTTGCTTCTGACGCATTATTTATCTTTTTTGTATACAAAATAAGTAGAATATTCATACGGGTTCAGCGCTTATATAAATTTCTTTTTTAGTTTATGATTATAGTTTATATGAGAACGTCTTTGTTTATAGGAGTTGGGTTTGCATTTAACATACCAGATTTTCCTCTAAGGTTGTAGGTTTTATTCAGTAGTTTTTATTAACTTCTCTTATTTTATCGCAATGCTATTGCTATGAACTGCTTTTTCCAAACAAAAGGTTCACATTTGCCTGACGCAATCCACTTTTTAAACTTCCTGATGACCCAAGGAGGTTGGCGTGTTCATGCAGCTGCGATGTCCAGCCTCCTTATGATCTTCTTGAAGTAAGTTCGAACAAAGTTTTCAGTTTTTTTAGCATGTCAGTTTTTATTCGTTTGGCAAAAAAGGATTTTAAAATTATACTTCATTGCTCAATTTTTGCGTAATTATTTGACTGCCGTTGAACCGATTTTGGACAATTAAAAGATTAACAATTGCTAATGAATTACTTTTAGAAATTCACGTTCTCAAGCGTTTAATTTTAATTTTATATTTCAGAATAACTGTAATTGATGATGTGAAGACTTTACAAACCTCGTCTTCTTATACATTTTAAAGTTTAGTATTGTATAAACAGAAATATATATTCGTGATTTAGAAGAAATCGCATACATGTATTTATGTACTTGTTGTGGAATACCTAAAGAGTTATTTCACATTGGACGAAAAAAGGTTGCCGAAGTCAGTCTGAACAACAAGTTTTACTAATGTGTTTCGTGCTTACTGGCGGCTCATCAGTAAAAATCGACATTATGCCCCAAACACAATATTTATTTGGCAAAGAATGAGAGATAATGGGATGGTACACGTACGCGTATTAAAGCAATGGTAAGATCAAATTTATGTAGTCTTCAACAGTGCGACTTCAGACGCAACTAATTACATATAATTAATATGCAAAGCGAAAATGGGCATTATTTAATCGAGGTTCAGAATTAAAACTAATTTCTACATTGACTTAACAGCAAGGCCTTATACTTTGTCCTCGACCGATATAAGTTATCCAATTTTCCCGGTAATCATTGTACTATTCAATGAAGCGTAGAACTAATATATGCATTTATGTATAAGGTATTAAATATCTAGCTTACCTCATGTGCGCATGAGTTTCTCGCATATTAGCCACATACCACTAAAAGAGGGCACTATGCCTCAGATACACTACGTTTTTGGTCTATACATATGAGAATGATGGTAATTTTGCTGTTTTTTGAACTGTTAAAATTGGATTAGTTTTATTCAAAGCCCACAAATTTTATTTAAATGATGGAAATAATACTTGTTCTACGTTTATGCGTGTCCTTCTCAGAGGCTCTCACTGGTCACTTATTTCGGTGATATTTCTCAAGTAGACACTTCTTCAGAATCATACTAAATTTCTTCATCTGTTCGGAATAAATCTGTTTTCTATGGAAGCTTTTTTATACCCTTTCTTGGTTTTTATTTTCTTCTGCTTCCTGGAGAATACATAAATTTTTAAAACTTTATTCTATTGAGCCAATCGCTGTTTTTTTAGCCGCCGTTGCAGATAACTCCTTCCCAAAATAACTACGAAGGTCTCAAGTTCATTAAATTTTCACATTTAATTTATTATCCAATATGGCTGTGCATAAGGCGGCAATTTTAAAATATATTCGGTACCTATCATTTGGCATTCGTAAGGTTTGTTGAGCCTTACGTGTAAATCTTGTATTTTTACCGAAACCAACTTCATGATTATTCCTGGAGATCGTAGATAAACTCAATACTTCTCTTCGAAATTTACGTTCAACAGGAATAAATTTTCATATTATTCATTGTGTGAATCTGGTCTTTGGATATCAGAATTTGATCAGTTTTACCTCTGTAAATTAAGAAGGCTATGCGTGCCCAAAACTGAGTAGTGAGTGGCATGCGAAGGAGCTGTGCAAAAGTATTCATACCGAAATTTTCTGCACAGGTTGCCCGTTTAATAACTCCAGGTCTAGGGTCCTTGATATTTGTCCAGTTTGTGCTTGCCAGCTGAATTTATTCTAGGGGACAGGCAGTTGTTTTTATGAATTCCTAAAATTACTAAATCATTAACAGCTTTCCAGATTACAAGTATGCCAATGATTATGTTTCAAATTTTCAATACACACTACTCATTAATATTTTAACTTTACTAAACGCAGAATTGATAGGCGCACAACTCGTTTGTATGTGAATTCTCTCAAAAGTCAGCTGCCACATGGAATTCGAGCATCATCAGTCCGGTCGAGTAAGCCAGCTCCAATATGTTCTAATTTGGAAGAGCATCTGGGTCTTCGTGACCTGCTTGTGCGACTGACTCGAGCTGTCGAAAATGTTAAGGGAGTTTCACTACGCAATTTAGCTGTTGCAGCAACTGTCGCGTTTAGTCGGCACATTGGTAAGTTTTTAGTAAACCACCAATATTCTGTCTGTTTTGATGTGAATCCAATTTGCTAATGTATGCATTGTTGGCTGCTTTAAACTAATATTAATTCACAATTATATTAGGCGTGGTGCGCTTAGTAGCAAGTTAGCTACTACAGAATTAGAATGGCATACCAGATGATATTTATTTCGTAATTACTGGTTACTCAGAAAATTGACCAATTAATGATGAACAAAAGCACGGTGCAATTTCGTAAGCATGCATATTATAATAAAATCGTGATAAAATTAACATCTAGAGAACGTGGGCAATCGTTACTTACTATGTGACAAAGTAATACATATACTACACATTTTTGCGGAGATATAAACAATACCAATTCCATGCTTTCGTAGTTAAAATGTATATCCGTAGTGGCACTCACTCTAAACAACGGCTGCACCATTAAAGCGGCATTATTACCTCTAATAATTAAAGTTAGCGCTATTGAATCCTGAATTGTTCTTGAAGATTCATTTCTTATTCTCAATAAAAAGGACCCTTGGAGGATTTCGTGCCGACTCGATTAATTAGCGTGAAAAGATAGTGGCAACACTGAATGCTACATTCGCAGGCGAGTGTAGCTTAATCTGTCCGTTTCTGTTTTCTATTTGATAGTTTTGCCCTCGGTTCATATAATTATTTGGTGATGCATTTTTCTTCGCCGTGTATTACATTTTATTTATGGGTTTAGCACTCCATTAAAAATCACATATATGTGCGCATTTGTCGCTTAAATTACGAGATAGTTCAGTTTTAACTTTATTTGGACTAACGGTGATGTTTCGTGTGCCGTAGATATACAAACATGAATATTTTTAAATTTACGAATTTAGCACTGCGTGATTCTCTAGGTAAGAAGAAATTAAATAACTATTTTGCAAATTTTTGTGTGTAATCTTCCTGTCAATGTATTCTTACCTAATATCTGGAAGCGATTACTCTTGTTTAGCAATTATATTTTATTTTCGTTGTTTTGTCAGAACTGGTTGGTTTGTGTCGCGATCAAACTGTAAAGCTGATGTCTTCTGACAGTTTCAAGTCTGTGGTAAAGTCGGCGAACGGTTCATCTAGTGATATTGTTACATCTAAAAGTTGATTATTGAATATTGGAACTGAACGTTGATTACCATCAATTGAAGAGTATTTCTTCCATTTCCTAGCACCCGCTTTTAATAGGAAAGTCGTGCTATCAGCCACAGACTTAAATTTCATCTTTGTATTTTGAATTTGAAAAAGTCAGAAACCATTGAATTTAACTGCCTGGATAATTTGCATGTATCCAATGTTTTTTTCGTGATCCATTTGAATTATCTTCTATGTGGCACCGGTTATAGATTTGTTTTTCTAAATGCTGGTAATAATAAAGTTCCTTAACTTATCATTGTTTTCTTTTTGTGATAATTAAGCAAGAATAAATTTATTTCAGCGAAACAGAACTATGATTAAGATGGTCCATTAAGAAAATTCTCGTATGGCCTGTTGTCGTTGCCCTACTTAAATTGTATGATGTTTTAATGATAAGTCAATGTAGTTTCACTTTGATGAGTGTACACGTGCAGATATTTGCATAGGCGCGTGCACACACACGTGTCTAGTGAAAAAACAGTTATAATTAAACTACCATTGGTTTCGCGGACGGTGATAACAATTATTTATTTAAATCAAGGTTGCGTTCTCGACATAAACATCTGTCCCTTTCTTTATATGCATTTGTCAGTACCAACTGAGAATTGTATAATGTAACACAGAAAATTCCTCCAGTAGGCTAATTACGTCCTTGTTTGGAACTCATCACGTACTTGACAGTACGTATATATACGTTTATGTGTAAACAAAAACATTAGATATGCACTTGGCGTATTAGCTTAAGATTTCCAAAGCGATCTTACTGGTCGTTTGTCAAATAAGCAGTAGAACGAAACAGTCAAAACTCTGCCACTTGACTTGAATCGATATGAGTTAGTAGGTAAAGCATTTCACTGAAAAACTACTAAATCCAATGATTCATCTTCTCAATATAACGTTCTACGATTATTATCGGTCAACATGTATTTGAGTGTGTGGATAACACAAACAAGAATACTGTTTACACATTACTAAATTGTTTTCCATTTGTTCGAGTATACATGAAATATATAATGATTGATATATAATACTAATAAATTATGTCAATATATAGTTATTTACATATCAATAAACTATTAAATAACCGCTATTGGATTACATGAGATTGAGTGACTGAGAACTTTGTTAGTTTACAGTTTTTTTTGTGTTATGTGCAATAATGAGTGCGGATCGAGAAGACGACAGATCATAATGATAGCCGAGTTTAATGATTTATTTAGTAATTATTAGGTGCAGATTTCGCCATAACATTGTATTGTTTAAAACCCCTAAAATTTGTTACACTGAAGCAACTATATCTATGCAAAATTTATAACAGTGAAAATGAAAGCCTTATACCCATTTCCAAGAATTGTTTAATTTATTTATTTTGAAATCATTTAAGCATAAATAAATTCTACGTCATAACCTGCGGATAATTTTCAACTAATATATTTCGTTCCCTTCAAATTAAGACACATTATTTAAATTTTGTCTAAATTTGAAGTTATATGTATTTCGTTCATTTTCCAACCAACTTTGAATAGTTGATTAAAAGCAGACCAATTTGAAATAACAAATAATTATAGAGATTCTATTGTTTGTTTTACATTCTCGGCGTTACGATTAGTGTTGAATATTTTTTAGTCAATCGAAATTATGCAAATTGGAATATACTTGAAACGACCATTCAATTGTTTTTTTCTTATTTTCTAAATTAGATTTATCATACTGAAATTTGTAAAAATCGCTCTGGTTATATCCGCATAAATCAGCCATAATATTTTGTAGATTACATTTGAATTTATGTTTGGAAGTTCAAAATCCCTTCTATGTGCCAATGTGTTTTGGCACCTGAGAACTGTAATCGAATAAATTTCTGGTAGTATTACTGCATTTCTATGGAAACATTAAATTTTCAATCAGACGGTTAAAATTTACATTCACCTTAAGTAAAACCCACCAAATCTAACAAGTGTTAGTATCATCGACAAATAAAATGAATTATATGCATATATTTTTTTTGAATATAGAGGAGTTTCGCACTTTTGATGGGGCTTTCCTCACTGGAAAACTGGTATCTATGTAGCTTGCACTGTTTTTTGATGATTTATTCCCGAGGAAAACTTAAATTTTACTTTCCAATAGTATTAAAATTATTGTCCAGTGTAAAATTAATTCCATTGTACAACGTATTAGAGATGTTCGCAGTCAAAGTTAGTACACGCTACAAATCAATGATTTGTAAAAATTGTACGTGAAGTATTGTGAATTTTGCATTCTCTTTCTTTAAAATATTTAAGATTGAAAGATATTTATTTTTTTAAACATTACAATTTAGAAGGTTAGCATTATAAAAACATATCGAAACGGTGCACAAATTGTAGACTAGACAAACGGCGCATTTCGCCGTACGTATTTTGCACAAAATAGCAATTATAGCTGGCTGAATAAAAGGCCTAAATCTCTCAAAATGTAGTATGAAAGAATGAGGCATAAAACATTTTTAAAAATCCATTTTGGCCAAAATTAGTTTAATAAAACGAAAGAACAAATAACACACTTAATAACCTCTAAAAGCAGATAACGCATTTTCCCGTTGCATGGTATTAACAATGGTACCTGGGTCTTGTTTCTAATCTCTTTTACAGGAAATACAATTTAATCCACTATGAAATAGTAGAATCTCTGTATTCAAATTGGACTGATCAGATATAAATTTGTAATTTCAAAATTAAAAATACGTATTGTATTGAAATAGATACTATAAATACTGCGTTTATTTGTTGCATTAAATTGTCATTAATTACAATTTATTGAATAGTAAACAAGTGGAAAACTATATGTGCCTCCTTGAAATTTAATATGAACACTTAAATTTATCTAGTCGACAGACATGATTTGTCTCATACTGTCAAAAATGCATGTTATGTACAAAAAACTGTTTTCAATCCTTCTTGAAAAAATGCAGTGAATATTCGTAACCCTCGTACAGTGGTGTATATCCAAAAAAGAATTGTAGATATAATGTAAAGATATCATTTAAAACCAATGAAACTGGACAAAATAAAGCACAATAAAATATATTAACGAAAGATAATGGAGTCTAGAAAGATGCGGGAAAATAGCAATTTCGTTACTAATTAATAAAGCAATGTGTTATTAATTGGATGTTTAATCAAATATCCATCTATTTGAGTTGGATTTGTATTTCTTTTATTCGTTTTCAACTATGGAAGTATGACAATGATTTTCTATTTCTTTATTAACTCCACACACACACACATTTTAAAGATTTTACAAGACAAGCAACTCATTTCAGCCACGTTTCAAAACTTTTAGAACTCGCTTACGCGTTTGAACTTTGAAGGCCTTCTTGCATGATATCTTCAAAGACCTATTAGGAATATTTAACCGATAAACTACTCGTAATAGCAGAATCACAGATTAATTTTCGTTGCCATAACGTGCATATTGTCTCTGTCCATCTGCCATTATTCACAATTCTTTAAATTAAGTTTGCGAGCTTCATACAATCAGCGATGCCTTTGTATTTTGACCTTTCGCATAGCAATTAGAAGACCACACAGAAGAAATTATCTAATGCTTAAATTATGAGATACGTATGATTGCTAATTTTATCAATAAAACAGTTTCCTAGCTAGAATGAATACAAGTTAAAATTCAATTAAAAAAGACGAACGACTGAAAGAGTTCACGGTAAATTTACTTAAATAACTAGCTAGCGTAAGAAGAATAAATATGGTAAAAAGTGAATATTTGTTTGTTACCAAATTACTGTCAAAGCAACGTGGTAGACTGTGACCAGAATAAAACGATTCGCAAATATTTTGGTTTAAAATATCTTTTAAAGGTGTAACAAAACAAATTTAAAAAAATATTCTTTCAGTAATATGATGAAGATTTGAAAGGCCAAGCTGAAAAGTAGAAAGTAAGCTGCTAACAGGCATTTAATAAATTTCGTGACGGTATAAAGTAGGCATAGCCTAAGATAGCAAGTACAACTAGACTGGTTTTAGAACTTATTTCTGATTCGTTTCCTTATGCAATGTTTAGCTTATACCGACGTTATATATAATCACATTCTTCTATATATATATATATATATATATATGTGTGTGTATGTGTGTATGTTAAAAAGAGTGGGATTGTGTTTCCGATAATAGTACTTACCATTTTCAACTAAATGCGCTACACCTAATTCGTGTAAATATGATTAATTAACGCAAATGATCGATTTTGCATTTAACAACGCTTTGCGTTATTCATTGATTGATGTCCATAAAAATAATAACATTCCATATACCACATCGCGCAAATGGCGTTCAAGATATCTCATTTTTTTCATTAAAGATCAAAGATGCAGTGCGCCTAGATAAAGCGGAACATTTTGTACACAGAAAACTTGCGAACTTCGATGAAACAAGAAAGAGAAACCCTTTGCAATTCGTCCATAGCAATTGCTTCTTTTTTAAACATTTAATTCATTGTTTGAATCGAAAAATACCAGTAACTAATCTGCTAAGTCAACGACAACTGAACCACTTCAAATTTTTGTTTCTTGTCGTAAAAATATGAAACACCAAATAAAAAATTATGTTACAGTCACAGAATTGATTTCAGCAAAGGAAATAGTTGATTTTGCTTATGAAGGCAACAAGCCTAGTAAGAAGTGTAATGTGAATTCGAGTTTACTGTTTTATTCTACACAATGTTCAAATTGTGGCTGCGATAACAGATAAGGCTAAATTGGCTAAAAGGAATCATACTTATGTACACAAATGCCTTGTGAAATATACGTTAATAGTAAACAAAATAAAAAATAATGAAAAGGCTTAAAAATGTCATGATTTGAGACACAATCGTTTGAAAGCTTATTCCAAAATTTTAGGTAAGTGCACAAAATATTTATGTTTGAATGTGGGTAGTTTAAATTGCCAATATCTCTTTGGACTTCAATATTAGTCGAAGTGAACCGTTTAACTTTTACTATATGAACAACCCGAATTACCTTTAACGCATCAACTGATACTTTGTGCTCCAGGCGTTAAAGTTCCCTAAGGAAAGAGCATCTTCTTCAAATCACAAAAAAATCACGGTGTAAAACAGTTCATAACACAAATATTCTAATTTAAGCAGTAAGAAGGTGTCTGTCAATTTTATTTCCTTTAATAACTAAAATTGTTGCTACTCCTGATCGTAGTAACAAATTTTCGTAGGTATCTACGAGATGCCACAATATAAATTCCCACAAATATGAGCAGCCAAACATTAGGACGAAGAATCTGTAAAATAACTTCATTACAATTTCGGAATACAATCCTAGTTCGAAGCTGAAGTCCACGAAATACCACCAGAAAAGAATATTTAAGTATTACAACATTTCGGGTGAGCACAGTCTAAATGACCAAATTACAAGCTAACAACTGTATTGTCGGACATAAAACATACTATTAAATCATTTGGTACCACTGAACGCTAGTTACTCACGACATGTATTGATTCTGCGAATTTCGCTAGACTTATTCAATCGATTTCCTGATAGCATTTGTGCTTAATGTGTTCCTAGGAATGTCAATATAACAGTGCGCATTCAATTCACTTGTACATGCAAGCGTATGTACGTTCAAAAATTATGTTCACATTCGAATTCCATTATGGACTTTATTGGATGAAAATTGAAAATTTGATTTATATATTTATGTACATCATTAACCTGTGAAACATTTTGCATCTACCTCTTTTCGGTTTATACGTTCACAATAAAACTAAAACTGACAAGTATACAACCGTAAACATGGACGTTTCGTCCGATCCCTACTTACAATGACAGTAAATTTAACCAAGGACCGTCTAATAAGTGCCAGATCTAGGATGCTACACATAAAAATCTGCGTTCCGTTTTCTTGGGTTCTTGATGAGTGTGACCCGGATATACCAAAACATGCATCTTGTTATATGAAAACAGTGCGTACACAGAAATAATCAAGCAATAAAATGCAGTTACGTAGGCGTATACACAAATTGATTATCAACTAGCAAATGCATAAACAAGCTGGAAGCCACATTGCGGGAAATTGTTTTTGACATAAAACAAAGATGCGTAGTTGAGGCAGACTAAATTAAAAAAAGATACATATTTATTTATATAACAACGCTACATAAATTTTCTATTATTTTTAAAAAAATCCACCGCTCTGTCATCATTAAGAAAAATTTGATGACTGGAAATAAGAATTCCGTGGAGGCATGTGCGAATATAAATAAATATATATGTGTAACGATGAACATACTATTAATATGTATTTATCATATCTAAATAGCAGAAAAATAATCTTTATTTTAATGTGACAAGTACAAAACACATTTTAATTATATACATATATATATATATATATATATATATATATATATATATATATATATATATATATATATGGTGCTGAAATACTTTAAGCTTCGTTTATCTGATAGAAGAGAATTCACCTTCTAAAAATGTTGCTCGTCAAATTCGAATGAAAATATCTGTATTAGCCAGAATTTATAAAAAAAACATTTGCTTATACAGATGATGATCCATATTGAAAATAAGACTATTGCATCGGCTGGTAGTACTAACTTTGTCCACTTATTAATGGTATAATAATTGAATGACTTTTGCAAAATTACACATTTAAATAAACACCAATCCAATAATATAAACATTTGTCAGTATGAACTAAGAATTCAGTAATGTATAAAAAGTAATTACTTCAGTCGACCGGTTTCGTCCGTATTGGGAACTCTTCAGGTACTGTCCATAATTTGTCAAGAACAGGGCTCGAACATAAGCATGTCTACTTCGGAGTTTGTCTCTAACCATTTTTAAATGCGTTTATATATATATTATGTGATTGGTGTTTATATCAAGACTCAAACCCTTGTTTAGATAATTGTTATCACCGCCCATAAAACCTATTATCGTTTAATTATATTATCACCCAGTATTTATCGTTTTGCGTCTAAAACAATATAAATATGTCAATGGATAATAAAATTTCGAGATGGGAATATTTTTAGTTAAAACTTGAAGAATGCACAGTTTTAATATTCAATTTAAACTATATCAAGTCTTCCCTTATATTTTTTAAACTCATTTTCTGAGTTTATATATATATATATATATATATATATATATGCATACATAAAACTTGCCTTCATATTTGTATTTGACACAAATTATTGGTACTGTTTTGAATAATGTGTAAATATAATATTTTGTAAAACATTCACTCTTAAAATCACAATTATAGTTAAAATTTCGGAATGATTTGAAAACGCCTTCACGTTTATACTACATTATAACAATCAAGGCAATTTATGCTGTACATTGTTGCAAAGTGCGATCAGCAAATTTGACATATCCAGGATTTTCTTTCGTGGTTTTTAAACTTTCACCTATAGTTCCGCAATAATCAGATTGGTCCTCATTTCCATAATTACACCGTATGAGTCTCCGAGACGGCTCGCTGCTGATTGGTTCCGTAACTCTGAAGGTTTCCACACCACTATTATTAACTACTGTAAATGCTTGAATATCCAATATTAATATTATTGTTTGACATTTCGGTACTTCATTTCTAATACCATCATCAGAATCGTAATAATTATCAGTACACTAATCACAAGGCCATGCTTAAGTGAATGTCGTTATCTGGTTCGGAACATATCTATTTATATTTGCATTTATTTTGATTCACTAACGTTTAGGATTAACCTAAGCCCATCAATAACCGATCATCTACATGCATATAGACATAAAATACACACATATATATATATATATATATATTAATGAGTTAGTTTTCTTAGGTGCATATGTGTGATAATTTATTTTATAACCTTTATTTTTGTATTACCATATGCTTCGCTTTTGCTATCTCTTTCTCCTTCTCTATGTTTGGTCTTATACTAAGCTACACTGCCGCACTCTCTTCCTCTGATTAACTTCTTTTTTACCTACGGACATCATCCGTATCAAAAAACGAGTTCGTCAGTTTCCCAGTTTTAATGTTAATTACTTTGACGTCGCAAGGTTATGGTTACACAACAATTTGTTCGATACCATTTCATCCTCCTCCCAGTAACTGTTCACACACAGGATTAGATTACGTAGACCGGGAATCGGGTATTGCTGTAAATGAGTTGAAAAAATATGGTGTACCATATGCAGGATTTTTCTTATGTGTTTGTTTATATGTATCTTATACTTACATGTATGTAGATGATTAATCATTGAGGGCCTTAGGTTGATGATAACAAATAGTGAGTCTAAAATAAAACCAAATGTGTGTAGATATGTTCCGAACCAGATTACCACACCTATTTAAATCTGATTTTGAGATTTGTGTACTGTGTGTTATTATATTTCTGATGGAAGTGCTATATATGAGGTACCAAGACTTCAAACAGCGATGAGCAATAGTGGATAGTCTAATATTTTCAGTGGCCTGTAATAATGGTGCGGAGGTCTTCGGAGTGACAGGACGAATCAGCACCCAGCAATTGCAGAGGCTGAGACGAAATGTACTTGAAACTGCGGATCAATCTGGTTATTGCGGAACAACTAGTGCAAATAACATAATCACGAAAGAAAGTCTTAGATATGTTAAATTAATACGACTAACTAAACTGATTTTGACAGCCGGTATGTATCTTAACAATTTAACACATTTTCTCACAAAATACAAAAAAGTTCAAATATTATTTGAATCGAGCCCGTAGAAACGTAACACTTAATTGATTTAAAAGAACGAAGTCGACGCAAATCACATTCTAGGAAACAACTGATGTATTAGATGCTTGAAAGAAACTTCGGCTGACGATGCAAGCTTAATCCAAGGGGAGTTAAATCGTGATTAGTGCTAGCATCGATGTTTTCTTTAAACTACCGATATTATAATTTTAAAATTAAACTGACTGCACGGACAGTTTAGCAACCATATGTAATTTAAACATAGAAAAAAGTTGATACTAATTTTCCTATCAAAAAGCTTTTATGAAATATGTGTAAACGTGCCAACATAAATGCTAATATTTGTGTCTATTCGCTATATTATAAAGCGATGGTTTGGACGTGTGCTTGGGTGTGCTTTAATGAAATAATCAATGAAATGGTTTCATGCGTAACGAAATATGCCATGTTCATTAACGCATCTTTGAAAGATTGTTTAGCTAAAATAATCGTGGATCAAATTGCAACAAAAATATGTACACAAAACGATAAATAGAATGTAAAAGTTCAGCATAGTTAAGATTTAACATTAGGCGTGAACAGGTCACAGACGAGTTTAACACGCAGAATTGTAACTAATTTCAGTTAAGCGTAGAATTCTCGAGTAGGAGCTCGCGTGTAAGACGTAGAATGCGTCTTCTTCGGTTCATCCAGCGAATAGGAACCCTCGTCCTTCTTACGCAGACGATATATGCAGAAAAGAATCAGGAGCACTATGACAAGAATGAAAGCGAACGCGCCACCTGCAATACCTTTACGCATAATAAATTAATAAATAAAACATATTACGATAGCAAATATTCTAATGGAAGCATTCCAGATAAGAGAACTAACTTTATTATGAACATCCAACGTAAAAATCGTATTCAAAAGAGTCTTTTACAGACAAATTGACGGCAAAGATATGGATAGTCCTCTTGGACCAGTATTGGCAGATATATACATGCATCATTTAGTAACAACGGGATTAAAACCATTTATCAATGGAGCTCATTCTTACGTACGCTACGTTGACGATACTTTCATGGTCGTTGAAAAGGATGAAGATACAAATGCACTGCTACATCACATAAACAAAGTAGACCAAGCAATCATATATACATGCATCATTTAGTAACAACGGGATTAAAACGATTTATCAATGGAGCTCATTCTTACGTACGCTACGTTGACGATACTTTCATGGTCGTTGAAAAGGATGAAGATACAAATGCACTGCTAAATCACATAAACGATGTAGACCAAGCAATCAAGTTTACAATAGAAGAAGAACAAGACGGATATTTATCCTTCCTAAATGTAGGAATAACGAGAGATGATGAAGGTATTCTCTCAGGGTCAGTAAACAAGAAATCAAGCTGGACTGGAAAATATATCCATTATTTCAGTAGTGTGCCAAAGGCGTACAAAAGGAACCTAATAATAAATTTGGGCACACGAATACACAGGATTTGTTCACCGAACAACATTGAATTAGAGCTAAATTTGCTTCGCGAAGCGTTGAGAAATAATGGCTATCCGGACTGGTTCATCGAATACAACTTGAGACAACGCAACAAAATCGAGGCCAATTTGGAGGAAAACAAAACTCCCCAGAGAGTAACGCTTAGTGTTCCATTTCGAGGTGATCTTCTAGCTGAAATCTTCAAACGAAAAGGAATTCGAGGGACTAAAGCACAATCTTCATCAATACAGGTGAGAGTAGTGTTCAACACAACAAAACTGATGCGCACGAATGAAGAAGATAGCCTCTCTGTGACGTCAACACCTTTGTCTGGATACAAATTTCAATGTACCTGCAACGCTCAGTACATCGGCAGATCAAAAAAGAGGCTCGAAACTAGAATAAATCAGCATCTCCCTCAAAAACTATTAAAGAGGGGTGCAGCTCCTGCACAAAAATCAGCAATTTGCGAGCATGTACTACTCACAGGTCATGCTGTTAGTAGTAACAATTTTTCAGTTATCTACAAAGCAAAAACAGAGAAAATGCTTCTGGCTTTTGAAGCTATTGCAATGAATAAGATGAAGCCCTGCTTAAACGCGCAGAAAATAATTCAAAAAGAAATTAAATTGGACTGGAACAAAGACATAACTGACATGCCTTTAAAAATAGCTAACGCTTCGCAAAATACGACACATACATCAATTACGGACGCAACTACAATGAAAGCGATGACACACAAAATGACGTTATGCAAAAGGAGTGGTTGAAGTCGCGCAAAACAAAGACTGACATAACGAAGAAGGGATTGGTTACGACAAATGTACAGTTGGGATTGGATGAACGAATATACTAACGAATTCAGAATAATTGCTGTAGATATTGGTAGAAATAAGATTTATTAATAAATGTTATTCCATGTAATATGTGTTGTGTTTTCCTATTTTAAAGAATGACGAAACTGGTAAAGATAAGTTTATTGAAATACCGTGGTCACCCTATTCCACGAAAGACTATTAATGCATATATATATATATATATATATATATATATATATATATATATATATATATATATATATGTTGGCAGTACACTCTAAAATTTGAATGAGACTGCAAATGAAACTGGACCTGTTTTATTCTTATTAGGTTATCATCAACTACTTTCGAGAATTTCTTTGACAAGGGATCGAACTAGTATGTATATGCATTCCATTCATTGCAACACCAAAGCCACACATTACATAGAGTTTAAAATGAGGCACCAATTAATGTTTTATTGCATCACTAAATAATGCCATTCCTACTGATATATTTCTCCTCGCGTATAAGATTAGAGAGTATTTGAATATGAATGTCAAATCAACTTAAAACGTATGCAAAACTATTTAATGGTTGATGGCATTTGCTGCGTGCAAAATTGCTATTCGGCTGCCAACTTTCAAGACAAAGCGTAAACATTAATCTATAATTTATTTTTGCTATTCTGTATGAAAAAGACGAAGATCTAAAAAATACGTCTATTTATCCGTACAGTAAGAATTACGTTTTGCGCATGACACGGCCTCGTTTATTTAGATCACAGAATATATTTCTTTGTAAGTTTAAATATGACTTACAGGCAACAGATTGGAGAAAACGAAAACCGGTATATACGAGGAATAATAATACAAATGTATTACATATTACTGACTCGTTGCGTTTGGAATATAGTCATATGACTATAAACTAAAATGACTGTTTTGTTGTCATTAAAGGTTTGCCTTTTCTTACCACACTATCGATATTTCTTTAAATCAAGTTTGTGAGCTTGAAGTAAACACCAATCCCATTGTATTTAACCAGTCGTCGAACAACATAACAAAACTACCGCCAGCTGCAACGCACTGACGCGTTTCGACCTTCCATGATCATCATCAGAGTACGACGGCAAACTGACTATCGAGGATCAAACCGCATTGAATATATATTGAAATCAAATTTAGATATGCGGCTCTCACGTCTAGCAGTCTCACATACATTGAACTTGACTTGAAATGTCGGCTGCACAATTTCTATGCAGTCACGAACATTAACTGTTTGCAGCTTTCGCCACATATACATATATAGGCAATACAATTTAACAATAATTGATTGCGCGGGTTGTGGTAACAATTCTTTAAATCAAGTTTGCGAGCTTGAAGTAAACACCAATCCAATTGTATTTAACCAGTCGTCGAAAAACATAACTAAACTACCGCCACCTGCAACGCACTGACGCGTTTCGACCTTCCACGATCGTCATCATTTGATTTCCATATATATTCAATGCGGTTTGATCCTCGATAGTCAGTTTGCCGTCGTACTCTAATGCGACTTCAACGCTAACTCGTAGACTTTATATTATGTTAGCTTCACTATTGCAGGTTTGCACATTCTTCTAGGAGATTGTACCGTCCTATTAACCCACATTCTTGACCAAAATATATAGTGGTTAAAGGGTGTAATACCGGCTCCTACTGATGAGTCGCCAGTAAGCACGAAACGAATGTGCATGAGATTATACTTTCCGTTCATGCTGCCTTTGGTTTATCCTTCTGGTCACAACTGAACTAATTTGTTACTAGGTTCGCAAAACCTAATACATACTTGCAAATATATTAGCTCTTCGCAACAAACAGTATTTAACTGTAATATATTGAATTGAATGATGTCATGCTTACCGCGAAATGTGATAACTGATATCGATCAAGGCCAGGGTGTATGGATTTACTGAAGTAACAGGTGTTCAGAAATTGTTGTAATTCTCAATTTCGGTGAAATATAGCATAAATTGATATCCATCATGTTGGTACCATGTTCCGACTCGGAAACCATAGTGTTAGTACCATGTACCTTTTCGGTACAATAATGTTGGTATCGGTTACTAACACAATAGCCATAGTGTTAGTATCCTTTACAGACTCGGTATATATATTATATAGTGTGAGTTAGCATTGAAGTCGCATTGTCGTTGAGTTTAGATTATGTTAGCTTCACTATTACAGGTTTACACATTCGTCTAGGAGATTGTACCGTCCTATTATTCCACATTCTTCTACCAAATATATAGTGGTTAAAGGGCGTAATACCGGCTCCTACTGATGAGTCGCCAGTAAGCACGAAACGAATGTGCATGAGATTATACTTTCCGTTCATGCTGCCTTTGGTTTATCCTTCTGGTCACAACTGAACTAATTTGTTACTAGGTTCGCAACACCTAATACATACTTGCATATATATTAGCTCTCCGCAACAAACAGTATTTAACTGTAACACAAAATAATTTTTGTTCTAATCTTTCACTAGGTTTTATTAACTTGAATGCTGATCGGATCATAAAATTAATTTGTCTTTACTTGCATCAGTACTGCAGGAGTTCTGTGGTTAATGACGTATAAAACTCGGTTATGTTTTAATGTTTTGTTGAGTAAGTAGGAGTGATTCAAACTGACTTTTAGTTAATTTTAATATCTCACTAACCCTCTATGGATGGATTGCGTATTAGCCAAGCTACCACATGTGTGGTTATTGCATGCAGATATATTCCACATATTTACGTCACTTTTATTGTAATCAAGGTTGCGATCCTGATAAAAGCACCTGACCCATTAATTATTTACATATGACAGTGTAAACTAAGAAATGTACAGTGTAGAAAAGGAAATTTATCCAGTAGACCGGTTTCGTCCTTATTGGGAACTTATCACGTACTGGCCAGAATTTGCCGTGGACAGGACTCGAACCTGGGCACGTCTGCTTCGGAATCTGTTGCTCTAACCACTGAGCCATCCTGCCGCACACTACACTACACACAATTTCCAGTTATATACTAACTAATGCAACTTGGTTAGTCTATTTGTCCTTTGGGTGGAGCTCATATGGCTTCCATTTAGACCCAAAGTTCCAACTAACTATCCCCATTCTGCCATTACTGAACAGACAAAACACTACTTGGGGAAGTAGTACTGTATTGAACATTTATATGAATAAACGAACATTGGTTTTGCGGGCGGTGATAACATTTATTGTAATCAAGGTTGCGATTCTTCGTTCACGAGTTTCGCTTGTGTCATGCTGACTATAGTGTAGGTTAGGTAGACTGTAATAATTATCACTTTTCAGTATCCGGCAAAGTTATTAATAATTTTTTTTTCGTTTACGTAGTTGTTCATTATTAAATTTGTCTCCATTCCAGTTGATGACCTCCATTTCAAACGGTAAATACATAAATTTAAATGCAGCAAAATTTGACCAACTTGATACTGTATTCGCATGAACGTGAAGATTCAAAGACATGAATAAAACTCTATTATCCATTTAAACTCGATCATTCGTTGAACCAGCTTCCCTAACCATTAAATCGGACAGACAGTAAAATAATTTGAAGCAACTAAATAAGAGGCAACAATTGCACTTTTATCAATACCGAAAGTTATACCACTAGGAAAGCGACTAACGCTAAAATCTACAAACCCTGCATTGTTACCAAGGTGTCACAACAAAACTAATAAACACTATGACACTATAAATAACATACGGGAACTAAAGTTCGTGCATACAATTGCGAATCTCGCTAAAACATAATTAATCAATAGAAGAGCAACCGGATCTAAATCTTTACCCAATTATACACTGATAATCATCCGCTATTGTCGCAAATGTGCGCACACACACACACACGGACAAACACACAACAATTGAACATGTAATTAACCACAAAACATTCGAACGACAGATGAAAGTAGGTATAAATGCAATTTAACATATGAATAGTAATTACTGACTCATTTTAACGAAAAACATTTTACCTCTAACTAGAATTTGTTGAGTTGTTAAATTTTCACGAAAGAAATCGGTGTATTTATGCACTATAAACTTATTCTCGATTAATAAGTACTTTTTATGATATATATATATATATATATATATATATATATATATATATATATATATATATAACACGTTTATGTATTCTTGTGCATGTTTGCAATAGAAAAGTGTTAAATAAAGGACTATGCAGTATGCCGTAATGTAAGTGAAATAAAGAAATCTTTAATTAAATGATAATTTGTAAAACGCTTTAATACAATATTGATTTGATAACTTGTATTCTAGCAACATCACTTCACTCCGAATTTAATAAGACCGAGGAAACTATATTTTTATACTTTGTTGAAAAACGGAAAAATATTAAAAACTTGCTGATGTATCGTAATGCATTAAAGTGAAATGAAATAAAATTCTACCTGCAATGATACCCGGTCGTTGAATTAAGCTAACATCATTGTCGGTAGGATGGTTGTCCCACGTTTGCTTAGCCGACGCTGGTTCTACAGAATTCTGTGCGACTAACGCTCTTTCTGGCGAAGTCTGCGAATTGACATGCATCCGTGTTGATCCACTCAAGGGGCTACCGGCAGTTGCATCATTAACCAAAGGATCTTCACGGATTAGAACCTGACCTTTGATCCCGCCTGCACGATGTTCATCTGAGCCTAGTGAACGCGTAGATGTTGGTGATGACGATAACACAGAATGCCTATTGCCTGAAGATCCAGTAGGTTTGCCAGGATTTATCATATGCTCGTTGGCTGGAATGATAAAAGTTCAAATAATCATTCAAGTAAAGAAGAATAACTGTTCGGCTGGACGCTGACTTAGTACAATAAGACGGAAAAAATGGAAAACCTACGAAATAGAAACGCTTTCGTGTTTATTGGGCCAATTTAAGCAACCAGATTTCTCTTTTAATGAATTGATGAACACAAGCTGTAAACCTGCTTCCTTCACATTAGTCACAGTGAATAAAGTGAGAAATCGTTATGAATCTAAAACATAGTCAAAAGAAGTAAATACACTTTTTTAACATTCTAATTCATTACATTGACTAGTTAGACCCAATTAATAACGCATAGACTTGTAAATTAATTTTCAGGTGGCTAAATATATTCAAAAAGGTAGGTCTCAGACTGATTTTACTCACAGTATTGCTCTTTTAGTGTACTTTTAAATGATGTTATTTAATTTTGTTTAAAAGAATGAAATCGATTTAAAAAATACACGTATAAAAGGACACTGCCTTTTTAATATATAATTTAAGTAACTGAGCACTAACCTAACAATTGTGAGAATATTCGCGACCGGGACTTCAGTATTACACCTCGTCCACTGCGTCGCCCAAAGCATGAACTACCTTCTATTTGCAGTTCTATACCTACCTTTGTGTTTTGGTCAGACTCTACTGCAGTTCGACTTAAAAATTAAATTGGCCAATTATAATCTCTTAGTATAGAAAATACAAATTTTCCATCTGGGAGAGAGATAACAAATTAGAGTATATTTACACTGTTCTCTCATTCGAGTAATTAAACGTCTGGCCGATCGGCCTACGTAAGTTGATCAACAACTTGCGTATGTATATTGGTAAGTATACTTGATGTATTTTATTTTATTTACTTTGTCAATATACAAAAATTTAATGGGAAAGCAAACGCAATTCTTGAAGTAGACCGGTTTCTTCCTTATTGGTAACTCATCAAGTATTTGCATATATATGAATGTATTTGTCAAAAACCTAAATTATGTATCTACTATTTTGGAACATAGAAAGGAAAGAACGTACAATTCTAGTGCGCTAATCATCCCAAATAACAAAATCCTACTTAACTTTGAGACTGAGAATAATGCTGAATAAATATTTCTCAAGGTTAAACTCGAACAATTTGATAAAAAATTCAGCAGCTATATATACACGAATAGTGTTATTCGGGAATGATATTCAATCATAGATAAATCACCCAAAAAGTATGACAAAAAAGTTGCGAGTGAAATAATATTAGAAATTTTAAAATAGCTCACTTACTAAAGGCAGCTAACAACTACCCCTAAAAAGTGAAGCGTGAAACAAATTATATATATATAATGTATATATGTATATATATATATATATATATATATATATATATCTGACACATCCGTCAATTACGACGCATTTTACAATGAAAGCAATGACAACACTCCATGACGTTATGCAAAGGTAGTGGTCTTAATTGGCAAAAACTGACAGACATAGCGAAGAGAGGGATTGGGTTGGAAATACATGTACAGTTGGGATTGGATGAGACGAGATCAGATAAGTAATACAGATACTGGTAGAAATAAGATTTATTAATAAATGGTTTCCATGGGTCAAAATGTTGTGTTTCATATATATATATATACATATATATATATATATAGTTATATAAAGTAAATCGATGATTTCGTCTTTCTGTCTTGAATGTGTCACACATTGGCCTCGAAACGGGGAATATTTGCAACGGAATTTGTGATTATATCTACTACGCGCTCTGGTTTGAGTCCCATCCGCTGACAATTCTACTGTTCTTCGCGAGTTCCCACTAAAGACGAAACCTGTCTACTGGTGGTTTTGTATTTGCTACCTGATGCAATGTCTAGTTTATAATGGCAACATATTAATAATCAAAATCTTTCCATCAAACAAAATTTCAAAATTTATGCAGCATGGCCTCGTTGTTCATATTTTTCCTTGACGCTTTTTAGGGTAATTTTTATTTCTACATATATTCATATATATTTTTAATGCAATTTTTTCGAGGTCATCTTGTTAAGAAAGAACAGCGTTCATTTTGGTTAATCAATCAGTGCTCCCAGAACCACGCTTTGTTGTTTTATGGCACACATAGTCAGTCTGTAGTCAGTGTCACTTTCTCGTGTTAAGCTATCGCGAATACATACATGAATAAATTATTTTCAGACATAATTAACTACTACTGGATGAAACACAAGAATTTTCTGTGTCTAATTTAGCGTTGGTTTCATCACACACACAAATTAACCTTACCTACAGTATTTAACAAATCACAGACAGTCTATTTCACATAATTTTCCATCTCATACAGTGCAGGTATTTTTTCTGTCGCACTATCACTGATGTTATTATGTTCGTCCGTTTCATTTGGTCATTTTACTAATACGCGTTTTTAATTAATAACACAATGTTAACATGTTCGATATACTTAAACGAACATTGGTTGCGCGGGTGGTGCGAACAATTATTATAATCAAGGTTGCAGTCTTGATATAAACACCTGACCCATTAATTACTTACATATGTCAGTATAAACTAAGAATTGTATAGTGTAGAAAAGGCAATTCATCCATTAGACCGGTTTCGTCCTTATTGGGAACTCATCATGTACTGGCCAGAATTTGCCGCGGACAGGACTCGAACCTGTGTACGTCTGTTTCGGAATCTGGTGCTCTAACCACTGAGTCATCCTGCCGCATAATAAATGTTCGATATACGTTTGTGTGCCATACATTTTGTGTTACGATTTATCGGGTTTATTTTTAGAAAGAAGTGATATTGCACATTTCGTAGACTAGAGTAACAATAGCAAGCAGCCTTCAACTAAAAAAGACTTGTTATAATTGCTTTCAAGCTTCTTGCTAAAGAAGGTCAGCTAGATTGGCACCGATCGGTTACACAAATCTTTGACTTACCTTTGTCAGTAGTATTGTTTTCCGGAAAATTTATTCTGGTGTGTTTTAACAGAGCGTTGCTCATATCAGATCAATAGTTTATGCACGAGAAGCTTACAGAAGTATAAAACACTAGTTAAATTATCTTCCATAGGTGCGACGTCCTTTGACAAGAACTGGAATACTATACAAATATACAGTTTTTCGGACAAGCTACATGAATTTTACATAATACTTCAAGTATTAAACTATTTCTTGTACAAGACTATAATAACTAATTTTAATTATGTAATTTAAAATTTTCAAATACTGTTTCTGATATATTAATTAAATTGTATTTCACGTAGAAATATTTAAGTCAGAGGTGTTTTACACCTAAATTGTTTTAATTTAACAAAATAACAATAAACGTGATCATATATAAAATAAGAGTGTTTCTTTGTCAAAATTTGCAAAGTATTATTCTTTTGCGTTCGAAGTATCGTTTAATGTACGTATTTAACTTTCGTTAGAACTCTGGTTTCTTGACATTTAGTGACAGCTTCATTTCAAAATGCCTAAGCCAGCTGGTGTCAACTTGATAGTAATTTTGACTGGTTCAGTATGTAATCACGCAACAGTTACTAAAAATTTAAGAATTTAGAGTTCAAATATATCGGGTCATTATGGTATTTTCACTGTTACATTAGCTGCATAATCAAGGATTTTCAGACTCTGCTATCCAGTAAAATCTCTGACATGCCTGAAATAATCGAGGGCTACCACACAAGGGGTTCCGGCCTGCCATCACTCCGTGCGCAAATTCCGAGGCCCTCATCGTACCGTCTGCTGGAACCAAGCCCCTCATAGTACTATTCGCAGGGTAACAATCCCTCATCGCAACGTCAGCCCCACACCACACAGGAATCAGCGTCCCAAAAATATGCAATTCGTCCACTATCAGCTCGGCGTACTCCAGTGGTCATGCCTCAATCATCGTATATGGGAACATGCCACCAGAAATTACAGACATACATACCGAGATGGCACTCTATGAGAATTTTCTCGATCTCCCAAGAACGAAAATCAGAGTCACAAACAGAAAACCACAAAGAAAGTACGGCTGACACGCATTGCTTTTTTAATACATAATTTTTCAAGAGTAGTTGTTGGCTCTTTGTAGGCCTATATACTGAGTAAGTGATTCGAACACCTCTAAATTTAATGCATTCGGAAGTTATTATGCCATATTAGACATGTGGTCTATCTATAATAAATTATCACCGCAGATTCACACAATGTTTATGTACATAACTGTAAAATTTTTGCTAATTTTGTGCTTGTTTGACCTTGATAAATACTTATTCACCATTATACTCTGTCTCAAAGATAAATATGGTTTCGGTAATTTGGATAACTGATGTAACATAATTTTACATCTTCCCATTTCTATGGTTCAAAGAAGTAGTCATATAATTTATGAATCTGAGAAATACATTCAACTTTAGGAACGTTTAAGTGTGTTCATTTTACAACGCATGTGATACTGGATGCTGATAGCAAAATGTGTTAGCCAAATGGGATGCATTTGTTTTTCGTAGCAGACATTTCAACATGTAAAATAAGCCGAGGGAAGACGGAGGTTGACTACGATTAATAAGCTTGTTATGATAATAAGTGTTAAATAATTTCTATTTTATGCATATGCACACATCGCAGTGGCATCCATTTATCATATATTAAAATGTTATACATGGTGTCTAGTTAGGATGCCTAATTTAAATCAAAGGAAACTGTTCAATATCCGTAAACCATTTATCGTTCTGTGTTGTGTAATTACTGGATTTGAGCTAACCATCGAAAAAATAATTTGTAAGTTAACTTGTCCAAACAATCAAAATCTTAATCCGAATAGGATATAACTATGTTTTTTTAGATTCACGTAAACCCTTTTAACAGTTCCATCAATGGCATAAACAACTACACTCCAAAGAAGGTACATCTGGTAAAGCAAGTTGAGCACTTATATAATTAAACGACCATTAATTGCGAGGGAGGTTATAATATTTAATATATTTAAGGTTGCGAAATTGATGCAAACACTTGACCCATGAAGAACATACATTTGTCAGTATAAACTAAGAATTGTATAGTGTGAATTGCCTTTTCTACACTATATTATTCCCAGTTTATACTGACTTACTTATACTGTACTTAATTGGTCAGGTTTTTATATCAAGTTCGCAAACTTGATTATAGTAAGTTGAACATTTGCCATTATTTAATTTGTGTATTATAAGTAATTTTATATCTAAAATTAGTATTAAAATTTCTTAAATTTAATAAATCAAAGTTACACACCTAATGCACGCTTTTGTGGTAATATGATTGGTGAGCTTCTTTAAACGTTAAATATAACGTAAACTTAGGTTAATCAAGAAAAAAAGGAATTTTAGATATATAACAATTTAAAAATTTAGTTTATAGGATTCCACATGTACTTAAGATCTCACGGAGAATGTTACAGATAGGAAAAAGTTAACATAAAATAAATCTAAGATAGCAAATTGGCAAAGCTTGACTCACTTTGTCCTCATATTAATAGCGACAGATATTCCAAAATAAAAAAGACATTAAATGACTTGTCCTCTTTGAGCCCAGTTTAAAACCAAATACATATTAAAAGCATGGCGTATTCTAGTGAATAGTCTACTAAAATAGTGTAAACGCAAACACGGTAAGATGAAACTAATTTCATAAATGTTGATTAGAAATAACAAGATTAATATTGATACAGGTTGAAGTCTAATTTACGATAATGAAATTAATTAACCTGTCTAAATCTGCTAAAATTTTAATCATAGGTTCGATAAACAAATATGACTGCGGTGTGAAATTTAATAATCAAATTAAAGATACTATGTTTTACCAAAAAGGCAGAAACCTCATAATCAAACTACATAGTAATATTAAATTGCCAAAATTGTATGTGATCAACAACGGATTAACTGCTGCTCGTTGAAACGATACCGTTTTTCTCAATGCTTATGAAATGGGCAACGAGCTTCAACCAATGGAATCTGTTAAGAACCATAAAGAGTGTACAACCTACACCAACCTACAAAATTAACATTTCTTTTCTGTAAGATGAGTAAAAAATTTTAATTTTTAACGCAAAAATTTATGAACATGCAGCACTTTTAGAAATAGTACAAAAGTGCACAAAAACTATACAGGCATATTTGAAAACCTTGATGTACATACTAGTAATCAATACAGTGGATTGCAGGAATTTGTTATACAAACTGACAACCCAAGGGAATTACCATTCACCTAAAATTAGGGTAATAGTGATGAATTAATGTTTTCAGACGTCTACCTGACACATAATTGTATACAATTAGGCCGAGATATGTAAATAAAAGAGAGTTACTTTGAAAGTAAACTCATTTATTATTCGGATAGACAAATTAAAATGAAACTAAGTTTTGAGAAATAAACTTTTAAAATATCGTTGAATAACCGACTTCTAAAATAGGCCCACTATTAAACAAAGGAATAAATATAAACAGAGCGAATAACTAATATTTAAAGTCATCAAACTATAATTATTGAGATGTCATCGAAGCTTGACTTCAAATCACGATGCGAAAATTCTGAGAAATTCAAGTACGAACGAAATACAAAGGGATTACTCAATTCTAAATTAGAACGAAAATAAAGAAATTATCATTTATGTACAATATTAGACATATGAAAATAATATAACATTTTTTTAGAACAAAACCGAAACAAATGTCAACAACTGAGTGTCTGAACATCACAGAATTACATGAAATTTCCTATAAAAATTGGAATAGTGAGTGTACTTTAGTACAACCATGCATTTTATAAGAGTAAAAAATGATGCACAAAAAACAACTGGTATGTAAGACAGATCTCATTTGAAGTATCGTGCAACGGAGTGTGGCAATGGCCACCTTTAAGACAAATAATGAACAAAGGGTCTTATCTAGGGCAGACATTATTTCAACAGAAATTCCTCGCAGAAGCGCCCGTATAAGAATGACGCAGTCAGCCAAATGAGAAAAGCAGACTTCGAGCTGAAGTGTACATAAATTAATTAATGTGTAAATTTGTTTTATTAAATCGATGCTCGTTGTGCGAGCAAAATTCTATATATAATTGAGTAAAAATAAAGCATTTGTGGTACATTTAATGTCTTCTGATGGGTTTGAAACGTTGATTCAGGCAACGACTTCTCAAATGAATAATTTAACTGCAGAATTAGGCATAATTAAGGCTCGTCTAGACGATACGCTAATAATAAACACGGAAGACATACAAGTACGTGGACCATCCAACATAGGTGGACAAAACAATGGCGACCGTGACGAAGAGGAATCAGGAGGAAATATGCCGGCGTTTTCAGCCGAATCGACGAGTTATTTCAGACCGTCATCAGAGTTTAAGCCGATGTTGGCACCACTAGATGTGGAAAGGCCACAGTTGTGGTTCGAAAAATTTGAAGCATCAGTTCGAGCCCAAGAATTTACATTAGAAGCACCTATTGTGCGTGTGGCTGTCCCGGAATTAGTGGACCGGACAGTAGCAGTCCAATTGGAATTGCCGGTTGACCTCACGTATGAAGAATACAAAAGACGCAGGTGGATCATTTCCGGGCTAGGCCTCAGGAAGTGTTCTTAGAATTATACAGCCTGAAACCATTAATGGGTGAGATGCCCATGGATACCATGGCACGTATCAAGCGGTGGTTCTCGAAGCTTACCGAGTCTTTACCCGGCTTGCAACCACATGAGGCCATCATGTTCATGCTGCTGGATCCTACCAGATACGGTGAAATATCCAGCGCCCAGGGAGGCCTTGAAGAGAGACTTCAGGCTCTTCAAAGTTCGGCCATAATGACAAACAAAGTGGCAGCTGCATCTCCACGCATGGGTCCAGTTACGACATGGGTCCAGTTACGACATCTGACAGGAGCGACATACCGTATTGGAATTCTTCGCGGCATAATAAGCAGTTCCGCGACAGAAGGCAACAGCCTGTGGCCTGGAAGCAAAGTCAGTATATAAGGACTCCAGCTCCGACGAATACGACGTATAAGCGTCAGCAAAACCCATGTACTGCTCCTCGAGAACGGCCAGTGCAGTGGGGTAACAGGGTGCACAATCTCACAAATAAAGGTGGGAGAGAGCAGGGCACAAATATTAATCCTTTGGTGGCTCCGACGGGTAGATCGAATGAAGACCAGCAGAACAAACAAAAAAGTGGTCCGAACCAGATGGCCTTTGAAGAAAAGGAAGTGTGGGAAACATTGCCAAATGTAAGAATTTTCATTAAAGTTAAATTTTTAGAACTCTTCAACGGACAGCCAGTAATAATGCAATTGGATACTGGAGCTGATGTGTCGGTACTACCATTGACTTGGCCATTGAACAATGTAAAACCTACGAAAGCAAGTTTATGTCAGGCATCGGGCGCATCGATGGTGGCTGTGGGCGAGTGGGACACGAAGTTGTTAATAAATGAAAATGTCTATCATATGTCTTTTGATGTTTCGAATACGCAAACGCCCTTATTTGGACTTGATTTCATTAGAAAATGGGTTAAGACGATAGACTGTCAAAATAAACGTGTATGCCTATCGCGGCCTGAGGGAATAAGTTCAATAAAGTCTATATGTACCCCTAAGATGCAGGAGGAGACCAGTTGTCTGCCTGGGTGGTTGAAGAATCTTCAAACCCAATATAACATTATATTCCAACTGCCTGATTGTAGCGAGCGTCCAGGGCCGACGGTCGACCAGTTTAAGCTATGGCTAGAACTAAATGACGGTTACGAACCACCAAAAGTATATGGTGCTCCTCCAAAGAAATTAGCAGCAGCGACTCGTGCAACCCAAGAAATGATAGAAACCGGCGTTCTTGAACCGTCAACATCTGTTTTTCGTGCTCCGATGGTTTATGTTATGAAAAAGGATGGTTCGCTCCGACCAGCGGCTGATTTTAGGCAATTGAACTCAGTAACTAAACCGGACCCGTATCCCATGCCGGCTCTGCGTGATCTGTTCTTACAGCTAGCGGGAGGCAAATGGTTTGCCGTGCTTGATCTTAAACAGGGATTTTGGCAAATAGGCGTGCGGCCCGAAGACCGATGGAAGTTAGCGGTACAAGTACCCCAAGGTCATTTCCAATTCACCCGGGTACCATTTGGCCTTAAAAACGCACCGAAAGTGTTCCAAAGAATGATGGACTCGTTCGTGTCTGACTTAACTTGTACAACAGCTTACGTAGACGATGTTATTATATGGGCCACTACTGAACAAGAATTACGTGTGAGGCTGCAGAAGATGTTGGCCAAGGCTGTAGAATGGCGATTACATCTTAATCCAGAAAAGGTACAGATAGGTCAAGAAGTGCGGTTCTTGCGGCACTTAGTCTCAGCGGACGGATGCATGCCGTTAGATTCGAATGTACAACCTATCAGGGATTATCCGGTGCCTACTACTAGAAAACAATTGCGCCGGTTTATTGGTATGGTGAATTTCTATAGACCATACCTCGCAGGGATGGCGGTTACGCAACAGCCCTTATCTCAGTTAACTAGTGCCAAGATACCATTTCGTTGGACGGAGGAGGCTCAACAAGCGTTTGTGCTATGTAAGCAGAAATTAATAGATGCAACTATTTTGACTTTCCCGGTAGGTAATATGTCAATTTTTACAGACGCGTCAGATATTGGTATAGGAGCGGTGTTACAAGCTGACGGACGTCCTGCGCAATATATAAGTCGCACATTCTCTAAGGCGGAACAGAACTATACAGTCACAGAAAAAGAATTACTTGCCGTACAATGGGCGCTGCGGAAGTTTAGATATTTTGTCATCGGGGGACACGTGGACGTCTTTACCGACCACAAAGCGCTAGTGCATTGGAGATCACTATGTATTGAGAAGAAACGTGTATATCGAGCCATTGAAGAACTAGAAGAGTACGATATATCACTTCATCATAGAGCAGAATTCGAGAATGCGGCGGCCGATGCGCTCATCAGAATTTCCGCTGTGCGGGTTTCGCCGCTTATAAAAGTCTCTGAAGAACAGGGAAGAGATGCTACATGTCAGGAAATAGTCAATCAATTAAAAAACGGCACAGTGGTGTCTGCACCATATAAAACGTTGAGTCTACAGAACGGCCTGTTGGTGCGGAAAGAAGGACAAACAGTGCAATGGTTTGTGCCAGAATCTATAAGAACAGAATTAATGGCCTTTTGGCATGAAACGTTAGGACATCTCGGCGCTGGGCGGCTCATTGAGACATTGCAGTCACGATTGTATTGGCCTGGCATGTCCAAAGAAATTCGTAGCTATTGTCAACAGTGCACTACATGCCAACGTTGTAAACCACAAAAACGAGAAAAAGTCACGCCGATTGCTTTCAATGCCACTGCACGGAACGAGTTTCTGCATATCAACCTGGTAGGTCCACTGCCGGTAGCTCGCGGCGGCGTGTCCTATGTGTTTTCCATGGTCGATAAGTTTACCCGATGGGTCGAGTTTGTACCACTGAAGAAGATCACAACAGAAAAGATTATAACGTGCTTAGAAGAGCGATGGCTCAGTCGATTCGGTGCACCACAAGTTATTGTTACCGATCAAGGCGCACAGTTTGAGTCGAAAGAATTTAATCAGTGGTGCAAAGACCTTGACATAAAGCATTCCCGCACAGCCACTTATCACCCGCAAACCAATGCGACAGCTGAGCGCGCACATAGGACGATGAAAGAGGTACTGCGATGTTGGTGCCACGAGAGCCCGGGAACGTGGAGAGACAAATTACATTTGGTCGAGCGGGCCATGCGCTTTACAGTCTCAACAGCTACAGGATTCGCTCCAACGACCATGGTCTATGGAGGACACATAAGACTGCCAGGTGAACCTGTAATCCAAGGATCCCATGAGCGCTGCACCATAGCGGATATTCAGGAACGACTAAAACAGTTAACTGAATATGTAGGCGCCACACAGCGACAAGGCTATGCAAGGCAACCGACACGCACTCGCCTAAAGGTCGGCGACTATGTCATGGTAGCGAAGGTCGAGCCCATGGCACTGCAGGCTGTCAATGATGGGCCGTATCGCGTGGAGAGGGTGGACGCAGAGCACAATACTGTTTTTGTTAGCCTGCCCGATGGACCACGAGCTGTTGCACTGGATCGTTTAAGCAGAGTGCGAAAGCCGATTCCTGAGGGGGGGGAGATGTGGCAATGGCCACCTTTAAGACAAATAATGAACAAAGGGTCTTATCTAGGGCAGACATTATTTCAACACAAATTCCTCGCAGAAGCGCCCGTATAAGAATGAAGCAGTCAGCCCAATGAGAAAAGCAGACTTCGAGCTGAAGTGAACATAAATTAATTAATGTGTAAATTTGTTTTATTAAATCGATGCTCGTTGTGCGAGCAAAATTCTATATATAATTGAGTAAAAATAAAGCATTTGTGGTACATTTAATATGTCTTCTGATGGGTTGGAAACGTTGATTCAGGCATTGACTTCTCAAATGAATAATTTAACTGCAGAATTAGGCATAATTAAGGCTCGTCTAGACGATACGCTAATAATAAACACGGAAGACATACAAGTACGTGGACCATCCAACATAGGTGGACAAAACACGGAGATAATGCAAATAATTCACTGAGATGATTCTTGACGTATACTTTTTTTATATCATACACATAAAGGGCGTCAAAAAATGACGTAATGAACTCAGCAGCAGTAGAGACATATCCAGGCTCACCATTGAATAAAGATATCTAATTTTGCTTTCCTTATATATGCAAGGCGGTTTGATCCTCGCTAGTCAGTTTGCCGACGTACTCTGATGATGATCATGAAAGGTCGAAACGTGTCAGTGCGTTGCGACTGGCTGTAGTTTAGTTATGTTGTTCGACGACTGGTTAAATACAATGGGATTGGTGTTTACTTCAAGCTCGCAAACTTGATTTAAAGAATTGTTACCATCACCCGCGCAATAGTTATTGTTTAATTGTATTGTCTGTATATATGTGTGTGGCGAAAACTAGAAACAGCTAATGTTCATGAATGCATAGAAATTGTGCAGCCAACCTTTCCAGTCATGTACAATGTACAAAAGACTACTAGGAGTGAAAGCCGCATAACTAGTTTTGCTTTTCATATATATTAAATGTGGTTTGATCCTCGCTAGTCAGTTTGCCGTCGTACTCTGATGATGATCATGGAAGGTCGAAACGCGTCAGTGCGTTACGACTGGCGGTAGTTTTGTTATGTTGTTCGATGACTGGTTAAATACAATGGGATTGGTGTTTACTTCAAGCTCGCAAACTTGATTTGAAGATACGCAAGTACGAGTTTCATGAACAATTAGAATGGCTACTGTTTACTTCAAGCTCGCAAACTTGATTTGTAGATACGCAAGTACGAGTTTCATGAACAATTAGAATGGCTACACATAATTACGATTCTGACGTATATTTATTCATGGAAAAATGAAATTTAAACTGAAATTTATTGTAACCAAGTATGCTAACATATATTGAACAAAGATCACTAAATTTTTTTGTTATAAAGGCATATTTTTCATTTTATGAACGTTTCCACATGCACAAGTATGTAGTTGATCTGTGTGTATCTATCATTAGTTTGGAACATATATGTGCGTATAAAAAGAACGAATAATGACTTCTGTTTGTTTTGCTCCACAATTCTATTCTTAGTTTATATTTTGGACAAAAAGTAAAATTGAATTACAACTCTTTTATTTATTTTAACTGCTCTTCATTTGGTTTTGTGTGCTATCCGGCTTTTGCAAAAATAATTTCTTCAAGTTTTCAGACAGGTTTGGTAAATAAAGAACGTCCAAAAGGCAAAAATCCATGTCAGAAATAAGGCAAGTAAATAATCGTGTTGTATAAAACTCCATATCAATCCGTAAAATCAATAATTTAAATATTATTTTAAAATTATTTATAACAGCAGTGCTATTAAAATAGTTCAGCAATATTAATCCTAGTTAGCCGATTTTGTAATACGTAAGAAATATTTACTTTTGTGAATCAAAAAGTCAATTAATTAGTTTATTCAAGAATTACTGTCTTTTAATTTTTCTTTAACCTTGTCTGAAAACTTGGTAATTAGTAAAATCACACAAAAGTATCACAATACTTCATAAAAAAATCATTAAATGAAGTAAAAAATCAACGATTAGCATAACTATCTCAGTTGTCTCACAAGATTTACGTTGTCTTTTGCTTTATTTTTTTAAGATTAGAGCCGTTTGAATATACCTTCTCAGATTCAATTATAATCAACAGATTTGCGTTGACGACGTAATAGCGTTTCCCCAATTATTCGTTGCCTTTGACTACAATACGAAGTCGAATACATTTTTTGATTTAGTTCAACTTTATTTAAGGCGAATATTGTCTTCTATCTATGGAAAAATTATTCAGAGAAATACTAACTTTTATCGCAATTTATGACCAATAAAAAATGTTCTAAAATACGATAAAAAGTTTATTTTATTTAACAGTATTGTTTCAACTGCGTGTTGCAGATTTTATCGTAAATATATATATATATATATATATATATATATATATATATGTTGGAAGGAACTGAGATATTTTGCTCTCTGTAATACTGACCCATAACCTCTATCTTTATCTTGTTTTATATTCGAATAGGACCAAATAAAAGAACACAGGCGTTTTACGGAAGATGAAGGAAGAAATTGTGCCTATTAATAAACTTTACTACATACCCAAATATTATTTAAATTAACGCATGCTGAGAAATATGAAAAGAAAATTTTAAATTAGAACACAAAACTAAACACTAAATTACATTTCACTTAATAATATCTTAATCTCTATAATCGGCACAAATGTAAGATTTAGGTTTTATTATTAAACAATACCTTGTCTTTTCATTACGTTTCTTGATTTATTTTCAAATTGGGAAAACGAAATGGTCAAAGGATATCTTATTGTCTATCAATGACAAAAACGGCTATTTCACACCAACCATTCATATGATGACTAGCCTCGGATAGGAGATGAAATCTGCATTTACGCAGAATACGATTTTTCCTAATATAAAACCGTCCTCAACAAAGAGAGATGGTAAGGTAACATTTAATTGATTTATATTTCGCGCCAGATTGCTGTAAAATTTATTTATATTTTTTATCTATAACTAGGTTTCACAATCTATTTAGTTGGTATTTTGTTCGTTCGAGGATCCAAGTAGAAATATCCTCCACAAAATACAATACAAGTAAATTGACTTTAATAACATGTTTCCGTGCAATAAAGGTAAAGTAAAAGACAAGTTAGCAGATATGTTTAATGTATTAGTGTAGGACATTCGGCAAATAAAGAATTTCAGGATCTCTGCCGCTTTATCTGCTTCTTATTCTAGATGAACTGTAGCCTTATGGCTCTCGAAATACCAGTTTTTCTTCTTGGCACATGTAGCCAATTGTTATAAGGTACTGCATTTCTTCAGTTGTTCAATAAATGGCTAATAAAATAATTAGAAATTAATTGAAAATGATCAAGGGGCAATTTTAAGTAAAATTAATTAGAACCGTATTTATTTTTGAAGGAAGCATCGTTTCAAAGCGTTTTTAGCACATTGGAGCAAATGCCACTTAATAAACTAAATAAATTATTCCCAAAGACTGTAATTCACTATTATAGACAGCCGAACAATTATTTCCGTTTCGTTTACATTAAATGATATATTCTCGGTAATGTTCATCAATATAATTATAAATGTGAATAATCTAAGTCACATTTCTGGAAATGCAACAGTATCTACACGATTAATATGAATAAACAATACGTTTAATGCTTACAGGCTATTGAATAGCGGGGGACGGCATTACGTGTTAACACAACTTCAGAGCTGTTTACGTGATTTCTGTTTATTTATCATTACATGTCAAACTATATAGTGGATTTGGATTAGGTGACGGCATCTTCTATTGAGTAGTTAGTGAGCCAGGATCGCATATTTCATTGGAATTGTATTCGTAACTTTTCTTTACTCGGTGTGTCCTCCTGGTCCAAAAGAAATTTGTCTTATGTGTATACTAATACAAAGTGTTGACAAGGCATTAGAAACTTATTTGGTACTTCATGATGTTAAAATTGTTCATATTTGTTTGCAGTGTGCATGAAGTGCGTAAACCTATTATAATAACGGGTAGCCAATTATTACGAAATAAACTTGTTGAATAGATTAAATATTCTGGTAAATTTAGTTTATGTGCTACCGAAAAGTACCAAATGTCATTCACAAACTCTATCTATGATAGATACATTATTTCGCAAGGTAAATTTTACCTATTTCACTTTTTGGAAGCGAAATGTTCAAATCATCCTTCTGAAAGAATTACTATTGTTAGCTAACAATTAATGACGCGAAAAATAATTTGTGAGATTTCGGGATATTTTAGGTAAATATGATTCTGCTTTTTGTATTCAATAGAGAAAAGGAAAACTCTGTTTATAGCTATACCAACAAGATACTGATAAAGAAATAATACATATTTCAACGTTCATATCATATTATCTTTGTAGAAGCAATTTAACCAACTTGAGTTTCCCTATAATTCTATTTCTTACAGGGATTGCACTACATATTTCAAGTATTGATGGAATACTAAGAGAAATGAGTTGTCCGTTCTTGTTTGTTTGTCAGTTTTTAAGATCTTAAAAGATTAAACATTTCATTTGCCAACGTTTTGGAATCAACGAGAAACTAGAGTAAGTATACTCTAATGCAAATGAAATGTGAACCAATGCATTGAAATAAAACTGACCTGATTTCGTCTTGCCATCATCTGCTCCATTATTGGACAATTTTTCCTTCTCCTAAAATCATAATTTAAAGATTTTGTTTAATAAAAACCCACAATTCTTTATATATTGGCTATGCCAAGAACATATATTTAAGACGTTGCTTGAAATATAATTATCACAAATTCAATTACATATGCCAGGCAAATAGCTCGTGTACTTATATTCTGAGGCACAAAAAACGAATAATAAATCCACACAGCTCAATAATGTAATTAAGGAAATAAAGATATATATGCATATAGGTAAGATATCAAATGAAGGTACCATAGATTTGCTCTTAAAGTAAAGCTCCTAAAAAGTGGAGACACTTACCGCGGAGATCATTTTCACAAACTTCCGTTTCAAAACCATAAGGATACCCTCCAACATCGCCATTCACAAGACACGATGTTGACATTTTCATAACAAAATTCACGCTATACGGCTTAGTTATTCCCTTACATGGCAAAGATCTTCCCTATCGTGTAATAAATACATTCACTACGACAAATTTTATCAGTATTTTATTAACGCTGCATTGCTTAAGATAGCAGAAGCAATTCTTCCAGTAGATCGGCGTCGTCTACATTAGTATCTCGTCAATTACTGTCCAGAATTTACAGTGGACGGGGCCAGAACTAGTACCAGTATGCTTTTGAATTATCGAATCTGTCCACTGCTAAATTCCGGTCTCCATGACCGAGCGAAATAAATTCACAAATATATTTTTTTAAACTGTGTATTATGTTTTGCGCATCTAGTAATTAATTATCTAAAATATGACCAGAAGGATAAACCAAAATCAGCCTGAACGGAAGATTTAATCTCATGTGCAAATTCGTATCGTGTTTACAGGTGACTCGTCAGTAAAAGCCAATATTACGCACTATACCCACTATACAGGGATAATTGGGATAATTGGACGGTACAAACTCCTATACAAAGATAGTTGGCATAGGGCGTAATACAGGCACCCATAGATGAGCCGCCAGTAGGTACAAAACTAATGTGTAAATGAGACTATACCTTCCGTTCATGCAGAATTTGGTTTACCCTTTTGGTCATATTTGAACTAATTTGTTACTATGTGCACAATACCTAATGCATAATTAAGTATATATTAGTTCGTCGCCACAAACAGTATCTAACTGTTATATATTTAATCGAATCAAGACCAGAGTGTATAGATTTACTGGAGTAACATGTGTACAGAAGAAGTTGTAATTCTTAGTTATGGTAAAATATAGCATATCTTAAAATCCATTGTGTTGGTATTATGTACCGACTCGACAACCATAGTGTTGGTATCCTTTACAAGTTCGGTATATATATTTCATATAGTGAGTTTGATTTTTAGTCGCGTTGGCGAAGACTTTATATATGAAGTTAGCTCCACTACTGCAAGTTTACACAGTCGTAGAGGATTTTTTATCGTCCAATTGTCCCACGTTCCTCACATAAAAATATAGTGGGTATAGGGCGTAATAACTGCTCATACTGATGAGTCGCCAGTAATCACGAAACGAATTTTCACATGAGATTATGCCTTACGTTCATGCTGACTTTGGTTTATTCTTCTTGTCATATTTGAACTAATTTGTCATTTTTATCACAGTCTGTTATTTATATATGTCAGTATTAACTAGGCATTGCCTATGGTAGCATAGGCAATTCTTCCAGTAGACCGGTGTTGTCTTTATTGGGAAATCGTCAAGTACTGTCGAGAATTTGCAGTGTACGAGGTAAGAATAAGGGAACATATGGTTTGGCGTTATGCAATCTGTATACTGCACAACCCCTGTCGCCCATTAAGCGTATGTTTTAAGATTAGCAATTCCTTCAATTCTTGACTATTAAATACTGTTTGTTGCGAAGAACTAATATATGTAGTATGGTTGTTTTAGAATTTGTAATTAATTAGTTAGACCAGAGGGATAAGATGAACGGAAAGTATAATCTCATGCACATTCGTTCTGTGCTTACTGGCGACTCATCAGTAGGAGCCGGTATTACGCCCTTTAACCACTACATATTTGGTAGAAGGATGTGGAATAATAGGACGGTACACATCCTTCTACTAAATATGTAGTGGTTAAAGGGCGTAATACCGGCTCCTATTGATGAGTCGCCAGTAAGCACGAAACGAATGTGAATGAGATTATACTTTCCGTTCATGCTGCCTTTGGTTTATCCTTCTTGTCACAACTGAACTAATTTGTTACTAGGTTCGCAAAACCTAATACATACTTGTATATATATTAGTTATTCGCAAAAAACAGTATTTAACTGTAATATATTGAATTGAATGATTTCATGCTTACCGCGAAATGTGATAACTGATATCGATGAAGGCCAGAGTGTATGGTTTAACTGGAGTAACAGGTGTTCGGAAATTGTTGTAATTCTCAATTTGGGTGAACTTAGCATAAATTTATATCCATCAGGTTGGTATCATGTACCGACTCGGAAACCATAGTGTTAGTATCCGGTACTCATCGATTTCAAAAAAGGTATCAGTTACTAACACAATAGCCATAGTGTTAGTATCCTTTACAGACTCGGTATATATATATTATATAATGTGAGTTAGCATCGAAGTCGCATTGTCGTTGACTTTAGATGATGTTAGCTTCACTATTACAGGTTTACACATTCGTCTAGGAGATTGTACCGTCCTATTATTCCACATTCTTCTACCAAATATATAGTGGTTAAAGGGCGTAATACCGGCTCCTACTGATGAGTCGCCAGTAAGCACGAAACGAATGTGCATGAGATTATACTTTCCGTTCATGCTGCCTTTGGTTTATCCTTCTGGTCACAACTGAACTAATTCTTGACTATGTCACATCTCTTTCGACCTAAGTTTCTAGCCAGCTACCTGATAAGTTTCATTATAGAACAAACAGCATTCCAACTGGTGAAGAGATTTTGAAAAAATGATTTACGGCATGATTTTGATTTATTATATATTTATCAGTACTGGCTGAGCTTTGCCTAAGGAAGTAAGAGCAATTAATAAAGTAGGCCGGTGTCGTACATATTGGGAAGTTGTTAGGTAATATTCAGAATTTCCCGCGAATGTGGCTCATACCTGAACACATTTGCGTCGAAGTGCGGGACACTGTTGAACGCGCCGCCACTACTGCATATCATGAGTAATTTTGAGTTATGTTTATTAGTTAGCCTTTTCTTCAGGTTGAGCCTATGTCATCTCTTCAACCTAAAATCAATTCTAACTACCTCAGTTCTTTTTTTATAAAACAGTTACCATGCTACATGGGAAGGAGAAAATGAATGGAAGATTTATGGTACGATATTGAACTTAAATATATAAAAGTGAAAATTAGCTAAGCATTGCATAATGTAGTAAATACAATTCATCCAGTGGACCGGATTTGTACTTGGTGGGCGCTTTTTAAGTACTGTCTAAAAGTTTCCGCGGACGGTGCTCAAACCGGAATATTGCAACCGATTATGTAACTCAATCAGACACAATTTCCAGTTATATACTAACTTCCGTTTGTTAGTTCACCTGGCCTCAAAATGTAGCCTATGTGATAACTATTTTATTATAAATTTTCCCTAATATTTCATTATAGAACAAATACTCTTCCACTTAGGTACGAGGATTTTAATTGAAGATTTGTGTTATGACTTTGATGGTTTATATATTTGGCACTATTATATAAGTCTAGGCATTGACGTTTCCTTTCTCCTTCTGCTCTCAAAACAAAAGATTTAATGAATTAACCTATACTGTCACGATTGTACATCATACTATAATGCTGAATAAGAAACATTTAGAAATTATTTTATGACATTTAAATATTACGTATTTTCTTTCTTATAAAAGAAGAGGTGTAACTGGTTGAAAAAATCAGTGATCAAATAATTAAGGGCCACTACAACAAAATGATAGTCATAAATGTCTCTTTTCAAAAATAATATGAAAATTAAGACTCGTAATTGATAAAATTTAAAAAAGAACATTTTGCAATACATATAAAGTATATTTTTTCACTTTTTAAATGATAGAAGAATAGAAAGAAACTTAGGAAATCCTTGATTGCGCTGATTGTTATAATTGTTTATAAGATCAAGTTTGTAAACCTCAGAAAAACATGCACCCTGTTTTATTTAACCAGTCGCACACTATAGAAAAACGATCAAGCTAAACCATGACCTAAAAGGAGTCAGCCAGTAGTAAAGTATATATATATATATATATATATATATATATATATATATATATATATATATATATATATATATATATATATATATATATATATATATATGATGTCCATTCCTTTTTAATTTACCACAGTATTCTTATAATTAGGAAAACACAAATAACAAAGTGGATAAAGGCCATTTATTTCGTGAATACTAATCATCTCTTATACAATCATACATATTTATACATTTTGGGTTTTCAATTGATTATGCTAGTGGTAACAAATCTGACTCGTTTTTACTGCTGTTCCTTGTTTTGACTAGTTGGTGAGTGTGTATGCGTTTGTGTTTGTGTGTGTGCGTGTTTGCATGTAAAGGTCAATCTCGCAGTATTGCGAAGTGATGTCTGATATCTTGTCATTATTGTTTTGATAGCTTGAGAATTAACCATTTGTGCGCATTGTTCACTGTTACATATACAAGTGCTATTTTTCCCAGTATAGTTGATCGTTTCACCTCGTTGCGCAAAGTTGTCGTTTTCACGTGGTAACAACGCCAGTGTTGATTGCAGTGTTAAACGCTCACATTGTTTGGAGACTTCTGTCATCCACTTCAGTTTGTTGCCAATCCGACTGTACGTTTGTTGATTCTAGTCGAGAGCCTGTTTGTTCTTGGCTGGATACTAGTAGATTGTTGTTGAATTTTGTTATTCTTGGCCAGTCGATAAGGACATCATGTTGATGAAACTTTTGAATATTAAGGTCAGGTGCTTGTTGTTTTATGTAAAGTGCTTCGTAGATAAATAATAATTTTTCTGATTTTGCTTTATGTAGAATTGTGAAATTGGTCGAATTGACAGGGTGCCCCGTTGCCAATATATGATCGGAAATAGCTGATTTTCCTGACGGAGGCAAGCCTTTGTTAATCAATTTCTGTGGCAAATGTTGCTGGATTCTGCTTATCAATTGCTTCTTCGTACGTCCGATATATGTGCTACCGCACATACATGAGAATTTGTAGACTATGAATGATTTGGAGAGAATTGGCAATTGATCTTTGGCATCCAACCTCATGATTCTCTGTGTACTAAATGTCATATTAACTTTAACACTGGGAAAGTTGTCCTTAGTTATTCTATTCAGCCGCCGTGCAATTATTGAGGCTGGTACGTCGCCTCTAAATGGTAAGTTTAGGAAAACCTGCTTGCCGGTATCCTCTCTAGTACGAATCTGCCGTGGTCTGATGTTGACATCAATGAAACGCTCTGGGTAGTTGTTCATTAGCAAAATTTTCCTGAGGTAGCCCAGTTCTTCCTCAATCTTGTGTTCAGAGCAGATCTTCCTGATTCTGTTTGCTAGGTTGTTTACTAAGTTTCTTTTGTGGGATTTTGGCACACTACTGTTGTAGTGAATGTATTGTCCGGTGAAAGTGGATTTTCTATGTATGGCCAGTGTCAAATCTCCGTTTGCTTCTCGAGTAAGTTTGATGTCAAGGAAGGGAAAACTGTCGTCTTTCTCTACCTCGAGAGTGAATTTGATGTCTGGATCGACTCCATTTGCTTGTTTGAGGATTTCGGAAGGGTCTGCTGCTTCTGAGATGAACAACAAGATATCATCTACATACCTTTTGTAGAGTGCGCACTGGTCAATTATACCTTTCAGGCTCGTTTTTTCCAGGTGATACATGTATACATCTGCCAGGAGGGGTGCGATGCAACTTCCCATAGCTACACCATTGATCTGACGGTAGTATATCCCTTCGAATGTAAATTGCACGTTTTTAGTACATGCTAATATGAGGTCTTTGATGTCATTGGTGTCTATAGGGAAGTCAAACAACTCATTTTTGATGAGGTCACACAAGATCTCCGTTGTCTTATCCAGTGGTATGTTTGTAAATAAGGATGAGACGTCAAGCGAGACCATTTTATTCTGTAGGATGTTCTTCCCCTTCAATTCATTTGCTAGTTCGAAGGAGTCCTTGATAGTGTTAGCGTTTATGATGCTCCGTATTGGTTCAAGTAGTTTGCAGAGAAATTTGGCTGGTTTATGTTGTGGAGCGTTGATCATTGACATAATGGGCCGCATCGAAGGAGCTCCTGAGGCTGTCATGGCTTTATGAGTTTTTGGTTTGCCGTACAATCTTGCGGTGTTTGTTCCGACTGGTTTTGCTTTTTGGATGTCTTCTGTGAGTTTTGATCTAATCTCGGAGTCAGCCATCGATGTTAGAACATGTTTTTCCATCTTTTTCAAAATTGCATTAATTCTTGATTCGATGTTCGTTGAATCATCTTTCTGTTTGATGTCATGCTTAAATTTAGATTGGTCATTTATTATATCGTTCATGGCCTTCCTGTAAGCGTCGGCTTCAAGTATAACAATTCCTGATCCTTTGTCGGGTGTGGCAAGTCGTATGGATTTGTCTGATTGGAGTTTTCTGAGTTCGTCTATGTGCTGTTTTGTGATGATTTGGCTGCCTTTGAATTCCTTCTTGTATTGTTCTAGTGCGCTTACTATCTCAGCTTTCAGTCCTTGTCCATTGAATGCATGTGGGGCGGTGTCTTTCGTTAAGTCATTGTAGAAATTTTCCGTTCCAGCCTGAATGTCAATAATGTCACGTTCACTTAGGTTTTTCTTGACTACGCAGAATTTTGCTCCTAAGGAGAGTAATACTTTCTGGTGTTTCCACAAGATCACTTTTGAATAATTGTGAATAAAAGCGTCTGGGTTCATAGGAAATTTTGATTGCGTAGGAAATTTGTCCAGGTCTCTGGTGAGGTCCTTGGTTTCTTTTTCCGCTGTTATTGTCATCAGTGTTTCTATCTTCTTTGTGAGAGCGGTGTATTCGCCGTCGTTCAGTCTTGCAATTTGACAACCCAGTGATTGAATGATGCTCTCAGCATCTTGCAGTTTTGATTGGTTGTCCTCGATACCGTTGAAAAATAACGAGGTGAAACGATCAACTACACTGGGAAAAATAGCACTTGTATATGTAACAGTGAACAATGCGCACAAATGGTTAATTCTCAAGCTATCAAAACAATAATGACAAGATATCAGACATCACTTCGCAATACTGCGAGAATGACCTTTACATGCAAACACGCATACACACAAACACAAACGCATACACACTCACCAACTAGTCAAAACAAGGAACAGCAGTAAAAACGAGTCAGATTTGTTACCACTAGCATAATCAATTGAAAACCCAAAATGTATAAATATGTATGATTGTATAAGAGATGATTAGTATTCACGAAATAAATGGCCTTTATCCACTTTTTTATTTGTGTTTTCCTAATTATAAGAATATATATATATATATATATATATATATATATAAATTTTGGCTCTCAGTCGTAGTAATCTCGCATGCGATTTCCATGAATTCTGAAACGCGGGGAGCAATGCCATTTTAATATATCATGAAATGCTGCGTTTTGGCAACTATGAGATGCAGTTATTGTAAGTTTATTTAGTTTCCTCCACTCTCTATTATTGGTACGTATACCTTATCTGTTAACTACTTTCGAGTTAATTAGTCAATAACGAAATATGTGGAGTTGAATTCGAGTACTGGTCAATATTAGGGATCTATAAATCAAATTGATACCGCTTTCTTTAGTCCACAAAAATAGACTATAATAATATGTTCATTGTTGTAAGTAACAAGTTTCTATGCAATTGTATATTACAGATTGCGTACCTAGTGATAAATTATTTCGAATAGGATCAGCAGGATATACGAAGTCAGCATGAACGACAGTTGTAATAAAATGAACACATTCGATTCATGCTTACTGGCGATTATTACCATTGACTAAATCGCAAGGGATCTTATGGTATTGGAAAATATGTATCCTCACAACCGATGGCTTCCTATATTTTTCGAGTGTTGAGAACAATTAGTTAATGAACTGTCTAAAACGTCTGACAGTTCTGCTCTTGGTAGCCTAAAAAGTTACATTTTATCATATTGTCTTCTAGCAGATAAGTTTAATCCGCACACTCAAGTAGAATATGTAGATGAAAGTTTATCCATGATTGCAGTTTCGAACTTTATGTGCCGGAATTTAAAATAAGAATAAAATTAACTTCTAAATTTTATCACATACTATTAGTTTTATTCACCAACTCCTAGATATTATTACAGATACCTTCTTTCATTAAAAGGAAATAAAGTTGTGCGTTTCGGTTAAAACATCCATCGCCTTTTAATTTAGGAGTTCTGCTATATAACTTCATTATTGTCTAAATAATACTTGACGAAATACGGTAGAATAGCTGGCATTACTGAATTTCAATATCAAACTGTGTAAAACCCATGTTAAATTTAGTTGATTGGAATATATAGTCTTATGTTAACTAATTCACTAATTATTACGAAAAACACCCAGTGCGAAACAGTTTGACTACTAAATTTAAAAATAATATAAAACAAAACTTCTTTAACACGCAACTGCTTACGTTTTAAAAAATTATGAAACACGAAATTCTAATCTACGCAAGTTTAACTTAATAAGGCAAAAAACGGAAAAGAGATGAATGATAGATCGATGGTGAACGATGTTGGAGTGAATTGAAATAATATAATTTTAGAAAAACAATAAACAGTAATAAAAATAGACATCAAGAAAGCGATATATAGAATTACGCAAAACGTCTTTAAAATGCAAAAAAATCACAGAAAAGTGAAATAAAATGACCACATTTATCTACATTTCTGCATCACGTACGTTTTATACGTTATCAATCTTCATTGTGCATTCCTATATGTTGGAGTGGTTAAGGCTCATCTTTCATTAACTCTACGGTAAAGTAACTTTTTCGTTAAAATATCAAAATATAATTAAGTTCTGCCTAATTTGCAGCAGAGAAATATAAATTTATTAGCGATTCTCTTACCGAAAATCGAGTTAACTTAATTTTTCTAAATTCAATGAAAATGATAACAAGTGACACACTGTTAAACGAAAATTGGTTGCGCGGGCGGTGATAATTATTATAATCAAGGTTGCAGTCTTGATATAAGCACCTGACCCATTAATTACTTACATATTTCAGAATAATCTAAGAATTGCATAGTCTAGAAAAGGGAATTCATTCAGTAGACTTGAAAATTGTGTGTAGTGTAGTGTGCGGCAGGGTGGTTCAGTGGTTAGAGCACCATATTCCGAAGCAGACGTACCCAGGTTCGAGCCCTGTTTGCGGCAATTTATGGCCAGTACATAATGAGTTCCCAACAAGGACGAAACCGGTCTACTGGATGAATTGCCTTTTCTACACTATACAATTCTTAGTTTATACTGACATATATAAATTATTATATGGTCAGGTGCTTATATCAAGAACGCAATCTTGATTATAATAATTGTTATCACCACCCGCGCAACCAATGCTTGTTTAATTGTATAAATGTTCATGTTAATACCACTTTCCAATGTAGTATTTTGTCTGTTCAGTAATGACAGATATGGAATGGTTAGTTGGAACTTTGTGTCTTTAGCAAAAAACTGGTCAAAAAGTATGCTAGGCTAAATATTTAAGAAATAGTAAAATTACAATATATGTTAAGATAAGAAATTTAAAATAACTGAGGGTTAATGAAGAAAATTACTTGCTTAAATGTAGATGATAGTAATATTGTAAAGAAGAGGTGATATTTATCGTAAAGTTTCATTAATAATTGTTACACCGTAGGACAATTCTGTTTATAAATACAGTTAAATATCGAATGGTAAAAAATGAAATTATAAAATAATTTTAAAATATGTCAAGTAAGCGTTTATTTTTTATCCCCTTCCAGGGACGGTCCCTGTAAGCCCATAGTTCTTTAACGTTCTAACACGTGTACTGGAACGAAATTCCGTTTCTGATTTGTGCAGTCAACGCCTCCTACAATTATTCAGTGTCACATTCGAAATCAAGCCTAGGGATTTTTCTACCGCTGTTTTATTTTTTTTTATATTTAGATTAAATTTAGAAAGTTTTCATAATCAAACTTGCTTATCTTTTCTGATTACATCATCTTACGCGTCTGCAAGCATCCCGATTAATCGTGCGTCTTTTATTTTAGATATGACGTTCAAGATCTAATTATGGCTGCATAACCTAGTTATTTTTCAATTTAAATTAATAATATTCACATAGGGTTGAACTCAAATCTTTACGGAATTTAAAATACGTGGGACGAAATTAAAACTTCAAGAGATCAATCACCTCAACAAACTTCAATACGAATATGTTGAGGCCTTTGAAAGAAAGCGTTTTTAAATTTTATATATACAAAACAACCTATTTACATGAAAATATTACAACCAGTGCTAACCAGGTTCACAAAAGTAATTTTTTTAAATGCTCAGAAATTTTAACGAAGAATACAACATTTAGCAGTTAATTGTGATATCCATTTGTTAGTTATAAATCCTAACGGCAGAGACAATAAGAATCTGCACAAATGTTTATTCAATTTAATTTCCAAGTCTCAAAGTAATTTCTAAAGAACACTAACGCGTTTATTTCTAACTGTGGATTTGACCGCATTTTTCTTCTGCGGGACAATTGATAGCACTCATAGGTCGGTAAAATCTTGAACTTCCTTCATCTTCAGATGATGTAATTTTTGGCCTCAATTGATGGGTTCTCACTTGTCCCTTCTTCTTTAAGCCTTCAATTAGCTGATTGTCTGAAAATGACGTTGGATCAAGATTTTCCATTGTTCCTTGACCAATATTTCGAGACCTCATTTCCAGTCTCATCTTCAGGGTTGACACAATACGCACAGGAGTAAAACACAACTTGTGACAAATGTGGTATCCTCATTCAAGACAGATATATTTATACCCATTTTAATTCTAAAATTATTTTTTAATTGTCTTCCTAATATCCGGTCTTCATACCTAGTCTCTAATACTCAAATGTATACAAAAACTTATCCCTGTCCCCCTCTGCGCACACAACTACCTATAAACATGTGTATTTTACTAAAGTTACATTTATTGAATAACTATAAGTACACTTAATGTATTGATAAACACGCCTATCACTGATATCTATATTTTAATTGCTGTTCCGGACGCATAGAAAGATCAACAAATTTTGAATTCAATATTGCAGTAATCCTCACATGCCCCCCAGTTCACCTAATTCCATCCAGCTTGCAATCGGTTATAGATAGAGAGATTAAAAAACTATTGAAAGTCTATAGAGTATTATTCTATCATTTTGACAAGACCGAATACGGAGTTTACACTAACGAAATCGTCTCTCAGCCAAATACACATTAATACTCATATCCTATATAAATTAGTTTCTCCATTTAAATATCTGTGTCCAATATACCTATATAATAAATTGTATATTTAATTACTTATTCATAATTACATATATACTCACTTCTTATAAAACATCCATATAATTCCATAGGCTATATATTATGTATATATAGATAAGCATATAAGCAACCATGTGGGTATCTTCCAATTATATAAGTATCTATATATCATCATATATATCTATATATATATATATATATATATATATATATATATATATATATATATGTATATATAATGTGTATATTGTATATATATACATATATATAATATATTAATCTGATACAATGATAATATACCTATAGACTTTCAATGTTTTAATCTCTATCTGTAAGTCATGGATGGAATTAGGTGAACTAGGGGCATGTGAGATTACTGCAATATTGAATTCAAAATTTGTTGATCTTTCTATGCGTCCGGAACAGCAATTAAAATATAGATATCAGTGATAGGCGTGTTTTATCAATACATTAAGTGTACTTATAGTTATTCAATAAATGTAACTTTAGTAAAATACACATGTTTATAGGTAGTTGTGTGCGCAGAGGGGGACAGGGATAAGTTTTTGTATACATTTGAGTATTAGAGACTAGGTATGAAGACCGGATATTAGGAAGACAATTAAAAAATACTTTTAGAATTAAAATGGGTATAAATATATCTGTCTTGAATGAGGATACCACATTTGTCACAAGTTGTGTTTTACTCCTGTGCGTATTGTGTCAACCCTGAAGATGAGATTGGAAATGAGATCTCGAAATATTGGTCAAGGAACAATGGAAAATCTTGATCCAACGTCATTTTCAGACAATCAGCTAATTGAAGGCTTAAAGAAGAAGGGACAAGTGAGAACCCATCAATTGAGGCCAAAAATTACATCATCTGAAGATGAAGGAAGTTCAAGATTTTACCGACCTATGAGTGCTATCAATTGTCCCGCACAAGAAAAATGCGGTCAAATCCACAACAAGAAGGACAGCACTGAGCAAATAAATACATCTTTTATTTCTAACTATCTACAATCAAAATTCAACCATTAAACTGCAAATCAATATTTCTTTTCAAAGTGGCATGGTGCCTATTGTATAATCACAAATCGAGGGTAACTAGTTGGAACTCGAGATCATAAGAGATTCCAAATCTGTGTAGTATGCAGGACGAGTTGCACAGTGTATATAATCGTGCTCCGGTTCAGGCCTCGCCCACTTCGAAGTCTGGAAAGTACTTGAAGAATTCACAATAAAGAAGAAATAGCGGTCTACACGTTGAGTTGCCTCTGCTACTCGATGCAATGCTTAGTTTATAATGACAATATCGATAAAATCAATATTCTTTCATTAAACTTCCTAGACTACATTATGCAATTCTTAGTTTATACTGACATATGTAAGTAATTAATGGGTCAGGTGTTTATATCAAGACCGCAACCTTGATTATAATAATTGTTATCACCACCCGCGCAACCAATGTTCGTTTAATTATATAAATGTTCATTTCAATACCACTTCCCCATGTAGTGTGGTGTCTGTTCAGTAATGACAGATTGGGGATGGTTAGTTGGAACTTTGGGTCTAAATGGATGCCATATGAGCTCCACCTAAAGGAAAAATAGACTAACCAAGTTACATTAGTTAGTATATAACTGAAAATTGTGTGCAGTGTAGTGTGCGGCAGGATGGCTCAGTGGTTAGAGCACCAGATTCCAAAGCAGACGTGCCCAGGTTCGAGTCCTGTCCGCGAAAAATTCTGGCCAGTACATGATGAGTTCCCAATAAGGACGAAACCGGTCTAATGGATGAATTGCCTTTTCTACACTATACAATTCTTAGTTTATACTGACATATGTAAGTAATTAATGGGTCAGGTGTTTATATCAAGACCGCAACCTTGATTATAATAGTTGTTATCACCACCCGCGCAACCAATGTTCGTTTAATTATATAAATGTTCATTTCAATACCACTTCCCCATGTAGTGTGGTGTCTGTTCAGTAATGAAAGATTGGGGATGGTTAATTGGAACTTTGGGTCTAAATGGATGCCATATGAGCTCTACCTAAAGGAAAAATAGACTCACCAAGTTACATTAGTTAGTATATAACTGAAAATTGTGTGCAGTGTAGTGTGCGGCAGGATGGCTCACTTGTTAGAGCACCAGATTCCAAAGCAGACGTGCCCAGGTTCGAGTCCTGTCCGCGGCAAATTCTGGCCAGTACATGATGAGTTCCCAATAAAGACGAAATCGGTCTACTGGATGAATTTCCTTTTCCACACTAGTTTTTTGTTACTATATTTGATTTATGTTTTCGTCTTGAAACTTGATAGAACATTTCAGCCGTGCTCTTATATTTTCTTTGAAATTATGCCTCTTATCTTAACAAATTTAAATTAAGCGAATAAGTGTGATTAATTTAGAAATGTTGCTAAAGCAATTTTTCCTTTTGAGCACGTTTTGATTACTGTAAACTGAAGAGTATAGGTTTTCAGTGAACCAAACTGACCGCTTTTGGTTGTATAGAGAGCAAATAATTATTAAATATCATAGCTCATTGAGCAGAAAAGCTGCTTCGCCTCATTTACTTCGATATAGGTCAAATGAAAAAGCATTGTTGTATTACCTCAATTAAGAATAATAAATCGATTTAAGAACCTTTATTTGATATCGGATCATGGTACAGAATAAAATTTTATAAAATCTATTAAGCAACCTAAATTGTGTGTGCAATTCTGTGGCTTTTTGTGTGAGTTCCTATTACAAAATATAAACCATAATTTTCCACTCAGCAATCAAATTTCAAAAAATACTTGTATAAACCACAATGTTTCTAGAGTAAAACGCGAATTCCAAAAGACCAACATCGTGGAAAGAAAATGCAAATGCAGGATTTACGTATAAATTGCTGTTGAAAATATACTTTTAGTTCATTAGGCGTATCCTTATTTAACTCTTTACTTCGAACTGATTACCTTAATTTTAGTTTTAAGTAAAACTATTTTTGCTTGTTGGTATATACACAGAGAAAATTATTATAAATTATTTTCTGAATAAAAATTTGATTTGTCCCCATTGGAACGGCGTTATATATTTTTTAAAACGTTCAATAATAAAACTAATATTTTGGGTTATATTGAAACATATTATAAATAAATCTCGGATAGCGGTAAAAACCGCGAGACACAGTAAACGATTAGACAGAGTTCACTGTCGTTTGCCTCAAGATGTATAAAACAGTTATTTCTTTGGTGTTTAATATAAAGAATTTATCTGATAGTATCAACAGTTCAAATGCATCAAAATGTCAATCACCATTAGAAGTAACAACGGATTTAAAACTTCTTGCGAAACGGTCACAGCAAATAGTGAATCCGCTCAATAGAAATAATGAAACTTGTTTCAACAGCGCAAAAGCTGTCTCACAAGAATATTTTACATCGACAAATTATCTATTGCGTGCTGTTAATTTATAACAGATAAGTAATAATTAAATGACCTTTGGGTGCGCGGGCGCAGATAACAACTACTATAATCAAGGTTGTGATATGGAAGCACCTGACCCATTAAGTACTTACATATGTCAGTATAAACTAAGAATTGTATAGTGTAGAAAAGGCAATTCATCCAGTAGACCGGTTTCGTCCTTATTGGGAACTCATCTCGTACTGGCCAGAATTTGCCGCGGACGGGGCTCGAACCTGGACACGTCTGCTTCGCAATCTGGTGCTCTAATCACTAAGCCACCCTGCCGCACACTACACACGGTAAATTCTGGCCAGTGCGTGATGAGTTCCCAATAAGGACGAAATCGGTCTACTGGATGAATTGCCTTTTCTACACTATGCAATTCTTAGTTTATACTGACAAATGCATGTACTTAATGGGTCAGATGTTTATTTCAAGATGATTAATAAGTTTGTTGATTTGCTACGCGCATTAATCGCATTACTTGAGTTACGTTTGTTCTTCATGGATTCGAATGTTATTGTACCATCTTCTTTATTAGCGTGCTACACATTTTACAAGTTTTATCAATGTTTAATCGCCATAACTAGTCATAAGGTTTATATTCAACATATTGAGCGTACCGCCTACATCCAAGCCGAGCACATTTCCATCCACAAATAGTTAAAATTCACGGGTAAAGATAAAGGAATCCGAGAAGTGGATTTCAATGAGGATAATTTGTTTCGTTATTTGAGCAGTTCTACTGCAGGATAAAACTATTCAGTTAAACGTACGGTCACAAATCCCACTTTCTATGCGACGCAGCCCCTTTTAACTTAATCAACTAACGCTAGTCGCACACATTGACATTATTCGACCATCTATGGTTGCAATTAGAGACTTACCTTACAATGACTAGCTAGTATGAAACCGAAAACAAGAGATTATTTAGATCGAGATATGCGGCACTCACCCAAATTATAGCAGCCATTCAAGTCAAGTATAAAATATGTTAGACTACCCGGGCTGAGATCTGCATTTATAATTATCCATAACGTATATATATATATATATATATATATATATATATATATATATATATATATATATATATATATATATATATATATATATTTATCGATTACCAGTTTAACAATTCTTTAAAAAATATGAAAACATATATATATATATATATATATATATATATATATATATAGAGATATATGGTTGTGTGTGTTTTCAATATAAAATACGCATTGCACCAGGTAGCAAAAGCATTTCATTTTGTCTATCGATGTAATTTGTAACTTACACTGATAGCATATATAATCAATGTATATATATATATATATATATATATATATATATATATATATATATATTGCAGTAATCAGTTTGCTATCATTATTTGATGATGATGATGATGATGATGATGATGATGATGATGATGATGATGATGATGATGATGATGATGATGATGATGGAAGTTCGAATCCTGTCAATAGGAGATACTGGTCAAGATTTTGAATTGCAAGTATGTATTAGGTTTTGCGAACCTAGTAACAAATTAGTTCAGTTGTGACCAGAAGGATAAACCAAAGGCAGCATGAACGGAAAGTATAATCTCATGCACATTCGTTTCGTGCTTACTGGCGACTCATCAGTAGGAGCCGGTATTACGCCCTTTAACCACTATATATTTGGTAGAAGAATGTGGAATAATAGGACGGTACAATCTCCTAGACGAATGTATAAACCTGTAATAGTGAAGCTAACATAATCTGAAGTCAACGACAATGCGACTTCAATGCTAACTCACACTATATAATATATATACCGAGTCTGTAAAGGATACTAACACTATGGCCATTGTGTTAGTAACTGATACCTTTTTTGAAATCGATGAGTACCGGATACTAACACTATGGTTTCCGAGTCGGTACATGATACCAACCTGATGGATATAAATTTATGCTAAAGTTCACCCAAATTGAGAATTACAACAATTTCCGAACACCTGTTACTCCAGTTAAACCATACACTCTGGCCTTCATCGATATCAGTTATCACATTTCGCGGTAAGCATGACATCATTCAATTCAATGTATTACAGTTAAATACTGTTTGTTGCGAAGAACTAATATATATGCAAGTATGTATTAGGTTTTGCGAACCTAGTAACAAATTAGTTCAGTTGTGACCAGAAGGATAAACCAAAGGCAGCATGAACGGAAAGTATAATCTCATGCACATTCGTTTCGTGCTTACTGGCGACTCATCAGTAGGAGCCGGTATTACGCCCTTTAACCACTATATATTTGGTAGAAGAATGTGGAATAATAGGACGGTACAATCTCCTAGACGAATGTATAAACCTGTAATAGTGAAGCTAACATAATCTGAAGTCAACGACAATACGACTTCAATGCTAACTCACACTATATAATATATATACCGAGTCTGTAAAGGATACTAACACTATGGCCATTGTGTTAGTAACTGATACCTTTTTTGAAATCGATGAGTACCGGATACTAACACTATGGTTTCCGAGTCGGTACATGATACCAACCTGATGGATATAAATTTATGCTAAAGTTCACCCAAATTGAGAATTACAACAATTCGCAACAAACAGTATTTAAGATTTTGAATTGTTGCTTGACTGGTTGAATAATATTTTTTTTAAATTATCTTATGACCGCAAGCTAGATTTAACTTGTCGTCACTACCACGCGCACAGTTAATGATTGCATATTTGAACAGCTCCAATGAATGTGACTAGAGTTACCAGAATAACATGTCTTTGACTGCTTAGAAATTGGTCATTCGAGTTCTTGTTTATAAATAAATTTTTGCGAAAATACACGTGGTAAGTACCGCATTTTTATAGTTTAGTAAAACTGCTATCGTGCCTTGATCATAAACAGGAAGGTAAAAACATGCTAATAGGTACTACTAGCAGTTTTTTACTTTATGCGACTAGTTGATTTAAACGGGATGACGTATTTTCCAAGATCACAAACATGATCTAAATTATTGACATCATCACACACGCAATAAATGATTATTTCAATGAATAACTTACTCTATCACCGTCCCACATATAGAATAATTAATCATTTAAAATCGTGCTGCAATAGCTACTTAATGAATATGCTTGTTCAGAAATGATTTTTCAACTGGCGAAACAATGTATATGATTAAGAAATAGCCAATATCAACAAAATAAATTAAACAAAATAAATTACAACTTATGAAAGTGATTGTGACTTAACAAACAAAATGACTTATGTTTAGATTACGGTAAAATATGTTTACTGGTATATAAATAGCAATTTTGCATACGAGGATTCGTTTATATTCAGAAAATTTAAAGTTTGAGAGGTATCAGTCACAAAAAAGCTTCTCAAAATACTCAACATACAAGTTTTGTTATTTCGGCCCATCCAACTCTTTTTGGTCGAAAATGTAAATTCTTCGTTTTTATTCAAATTTTCAAATCCAATGCGAAATTTTGATTAGTTACGCTCGTTTTTAACATTTTTTATTGATACATATTTTATTGTGTAAATTTTTATGCGAATTGTTTTTCTTTTAAACAAAATTGATTATTCGATTTGTACATCCAGTAAATCAGTTGATGAGATGGAGCGGAATAACAACTCTCCTACAAGCAATGTCGTTCAAAATATAAGTTGATATAATTGACCACTGCGTTTCTATGTTGCACGTTTGTCAAAACAAAACATAAGTCCCACAAAATTGAATCAATAAAAACACTCACGCAGTAAATCGGCAACCAAATGGAAATGTGAGTATTCCTCTACCAATATTCTATGCATATCAAATTTTAATATTCTGCCATTGCAGAAGAATATAACAAATAGACTTTTACATTTAGTCCATTATTCATTAGAGGGTTCTAATATATAGCAACGCTTTACGGAGATGCGTGTTTTGTGTGTGGAATTTTATGCATTGAACAGAAGTTTGTATGAATATAATAAATTGATAAGGATAATAAAACTGATAGTAAAATCAATCACAGAAATTCAGCTTTCATAGTGTTTTTCAGCTGTCAGTTGGAAATAAAGACAGATTTTTATGTTCCGTGGCTACAGATAGGGTTCGGCGGAAACATGATTTTTATGATGCGGATTGCAAATTGTTAAAAAAAACAGAATGTATTTTCTACGTATGCTAGAATTCACCGAGAAAGTGATCGGAAATTGTCTTCTTTTTTTCAGTGAGCAAAGCGGCTTTTGATGATCAGCGATACCAACAAAATTATTCTATCGGTCGAAGTTTATAGATTCCTTAACCATACATTGTCTCTTTTACACCAAATTTCGTGAATCATTTTTATGAAGCATTTGACAAACTCATGTATGTTAGCAAAATTTGAATTTGTAAGAAAATTTTCATTACAAATAAAAATCCACTTTTGTTTAAATATGCAAATACTAGTTCAATATCGCGTTAAAAATAATTTGTAACTTGCAGTTATAAGTTTCGACGAGATAGAATGTCAAATGAAGATAAACTAACGCAGCGTGTATATCTATGATAAAAAATGTTCAGCTACGGTAATTAACATCAAGAGTGTAACTTAAAAATACGATGACAGAAGATCAATTATTTACTTGAATACATCTACGAACAGGCATTTATTTTATTTTTTATCTAATTCCAACCGGATGTACCAGGACAAGTTTTATATTCAGAGCTGATAATGTTATATATAAATCAAGATATTGAATTTCAAATTGATATACGATATCCATATATTTTAACCATATTATATGTATAGCAAATATACCGTCGGTGGGATTTAAAGAAATGTATAGATCACATCTAATTATTATTCCACATTGCTGAATCAAACTCATAAGATGCATATTTAAGTTTATGGTATGGTAAAACCGCAATTTGAGACCTTGGAAATCTCACATAGACAATAACTGGCGGGGATATCGTTAATTAATCTTTAAATCAAGTTTGCGAGCGTGAATCAAACACCAATCCCAATTTATATTTAACCAGCCGTGTAAAAAATAGCAAAACCACCGCCACTTGCAACAACTGGTGCGTTCCGACCTTCCGTGCTGATCATCAGAGTACAACGGCAAACTGACTAGCGAGGATCAAACCGCAATGCATATATTTGGAAAGTAAAATTAGATATGCGGCTCTTATCTCAAGCAGTCTCGCAAAAATTGTGCTTGACTAGAAATGTAGGATGCAAATTTTCTGCGCAGTCACGAACAAAAGTTTTTTTGTAGCTTTCGCCATATATGTCGGTAATACAAAAATAAACAATCAATGATTGCGCAGGTGGTGCTAACAATTCGTTAAATCAAGTTTGTGAGATTAATGTCAACACCAATCCCACTGTATTTAACCAGTCGTCGAACAACAGCAAAACTACCGTCGCTTGCACACATTGTACTTAGCCATCAACTTTAATTTTCAATCTTATATTTGAGACTAGTTTGTTTACTGAAAATTTGATCATACATACTAAAAACAGTGTCAGAAAAAAGCAAGGACAAGCTTATTCAGACACACACACGCACACACACACACACACACACACACATATATATATATATATATATATATATATATGAAAGATTTATCGCAGAATCTTTATTATAATCTAATTCCTAAAGAAGTTCATTTTTATTCATGTTGGAAATAATCAATTATTTGCCAGAATATGCCGCGAACGGGAATTGATCATGGACATATTTTCTTTGAAAAATTTCATTCATCCACTGCGCCAACTTCGCCACATACCACACACGATTATCAGTTATACGTTAACTAATGTTTTTAGATAGCAATTCTATCAGGAATAGTGCAGTGGATGATTACAAGACACCGATGCTAGTGTGCTTCAGTGCGCTAAGTTCCGGCAAGTATTTGACGAAGCTTCGAAGTGTTATTCTTACATTTATACTTCTTTTTTTCGAATTCATCGTCAGAGTGGTTTGAACTCGTACAAATGAGCAACAGAGAAAGCACTATGAAATAACACAAATAAATTTCTTATTCGGGACCTTTATTTTTATTGAAATAAATAATATAAACTATCACCATATAACTATTTTTAATATACGTTCAACCAATCAACACACGTGTTTATACGCGACTACAACATATGCAAATCAATACCTGGTCAATATACTGCAGTTACATGTAGAAATAATTTTACATTCTTCCAAATCTATTTGATGTCCGGATTTTGATAACTACCTTGCCAGGTCAGATTTACGTTTTTTTCTATTTTTACCAAAATGTGAATAGCCGGAGTTTTTAAATGGAAGTTTTATGACGTTAAGAAAAGTATTGGAAATGCAAATGTTATTTTTGTCATCTACTGCTTTACTTTCAGATAGCAATATTATTAATAAGTGCGATGCATGCCAAAGGAGCAACCACTGCCTGTACCATTTGTGTACATTTTATGCATTTCACTGAGAAAATTCTCCCAGAAAGAACATCTCTCAAATCAAACTCGTTTGTAGAATCGTTTATGATGGCGTATTGGTGATGATCAATAGTTCAAATTTCTTAATTTATAAAATGAAATAGACAATCTAATGTTTACGTTGAAAATGGAAGTAATTAAGAAAATATCAATTTATGGTATTACATTGAGGAAAAATGGCCGGATATTTTAGAAGTATGTCCATAGGAAGGATACCTAATCGAGTATCTTCATTGGTGTTTACACGATTTATCCTTAGGCTATGAAAATGGGCATTTTAAACCTATATTGTTCACAAATCGTAGAATAGGTGTTTTAAAATATATAAAATATTAATTGAGAAAACCCAAGGATATATTCAATAAAATGGATACCCACAGGAAATAATAGAGTGTTAAATGGAAGGAGCATAAAGATGTCCAACTCTGACTGTAAAGCAGGAGCAACCAGACGCCGAAAGTACGATCTTGGTAAAGCCAGATTCAAAATTAAACAGTCAAATATAAGCATTAGAAGCACAATCTAATATTAGAACAGTATTTAAAAAATGCCCACCTTAGGCAATAAACTGGTAAACAAAAAAGAAAGAATATTATCCTTGAATATATCACGGGTATATGAAACACCCTGATAAGAACAGAACATAAAACATAATATAAATATGGTAACATCCATAAAACTGACATGGCAAGACACATACAAACATCTGAACATCAACTAGATTAGAAAAAAGTAAAAAAAGCGTTTCAATACGAAATCGTAGTAGATTGACTGGGGTAACAAGTGAGTCAATGAAATTTAATCAAAGACGAATAGAATGGATTTAGCAATAATTGTTTGCGCGTGTGGTGGTAACAATTCTTTAAATCAAGTTTGCGAACTTGAAGTAAACACCAATACCATTGTATTTAACCAGTCGTTGAACAACATAACAAAACTACCATGACATCAAAGACCTCATATTAGCATGTACTAAAAACGTGCAATTTACATTCGAAGGAATATACTACCGTCAGATCAATGGTGTAGCTATGGGAAGTTGCATCGCATCCCTCCTGGCAGATGTATACATGTATCACCTGTAAAAAACGAGCCTAAAAGGTATAATTGACCAGTGCGCACTCTACAAAAGGTATGTAGATGATATCTTGTTGTTCATCTCAAAAGCAGCAGACCCTTCCGAAAACCTCAAACAAGCAAATGGAGTCGATCCACACATCAAATTCACTCTCGAGGTAGAGAAAGACGACAGTTTTCCCTTCCTTGACATCAAACTCACTCGAGAAGCAAACGGAGATTTGACACTGGCCATACATAGAAAATCCACTTTCACCGGACAATACATTCACTACAACAGTAGTGTGCCAAAATCCCACAAAAGAAACTTAGTAAACAACCTAGCAAACAGAATCAGGAAGATCTGCTCTGAACACAAGATTGAGGAAGAACTGGGCTACCTCAGGATAATTTTGCTAATGAACAACTACCCAGAGCGTCTCATTGATGTCAAGATCAGACCACTTCAGATTCGCACTAGAGAGGATATCGTCCAGCAAGATTTTCTTAACTAACTATTTAGTACACAGAGAATCACGAAGTTTGATGCCAAAGATCAATTGCCAATTCTCTCCAAATCATTCATAGTCTGTAAATTCTCATGTATGTGCGGTAGCACATATACTGGACGCACGAAGAAGCAATTGATTGGCAGAATCCAGCAACATTTACCGCAGAAATTGATTAAAAAAGGCTTGGCAACGTCAGGAAATTCAGCTATTTCAGATCCTATATTGTAAATGGGACACCCAGTCAATTCGACCAATTTCTTAATTTTGCATAAAGCAAAATCAGAAAAATTGTTTTATATTTATGAAGCCCTTTATGTAAAACAACACACACCTGGCCTCAATATTCAAAAGTTTTATCAACATGATATTCTAATCGAATGGCGACGAATTACACAATCCAACAACAATTTACTAGCATCCAGGAACGACCAAGCACCACTGTGACAAGACTCAACAAACATTCGATCGGATTGGCAACAAAATGAAGGGGAAAAATAGCTGCACATATCGAGAGAGAAATTTCAAATCAATATGATTACTCATTCAATCCGCATCTGCGCTGTTACCAAGTGGAGAAAACAAAATTGCGCAACAAGGTGAAACGAAAGACTACACTATGGACAATAATATATATATATATATACATATATATACACATATATATATATATATATATATATATATGGTTACAAGTTTCACCACTGTCATATATATATATATATATATATATATATATATATATATATAAAACTGGTATAAACATAAGATTGTAATTGTCACATTATTTGGTCTTTACCTGGAAAATAAAAAAAATATTACAATGTTTTATATATATATATATATATATATATATATAGCCAATAACACTTGAACATTACATAATATTAAATGAAATTAATCAGCAGAACCACTTTCGTCCTAATTTTACATTTATTAAGATTTCCCATGGATTGGTGCGACCGTTACTTGAATTAGGTTACATTTTGTTCAGTATCATACAAATCATCTGATACAACACACAGGATGCACACAGCCTGCGACTTGCATTTGGTATCACTTTCATGTTCCGACCAACCAACTACAATTAATCTTTAGTTGACTGACCTCATGACAACTAGGAAAATGAAAATGTTTTAAAATCTAAGGGCAGATTTTGTTTAAATGTTTTTTGCTTGTGTAAACTTGAATTTAAAATAAATCAAATACAATGCATTAAAGGTTAAATTTTGCAGTATTGTTATATATATATATATATATATATATATATATATATATATATATATAAATTAAATTTTGTATCAGGTAGAAAGGTATTTCATTTCGTAGACTAGATTAGCCTTTATTGTGAACTCTTCAAGTAATGTGCAGAATTTACTGCGGACGGCATGCAAACCTGCGCATGTCTGCTTCGGAAGCAAAGACTATTCCCACTTTATTACCTAATGCTACGTTTAGTCTACACTGACAACATATAAAAGCAAAAGCCTGTCATTACACCACTTTCCAAATTCTCATGGTGCCGTTTGTACAATGAAAGATTGGGTTAGCAGTTTTGAAATTGAGATCTTAAGCGATTCCAAATGGGTTCAATCTGAAGGAATGACTAACTAAAATTAAAAGTTGGAATATGACTTATAATTGCTTGTAATATACGGAAGGGACGGCGAAAATAGTGGAGTTCCAGACTCCGACGCAATGTGCCCAAGTCGAGCACCGACTGTATAAAATTGCAATTTATGCTTCAAATAAACGTTCTTTTTCACTAACAGTTAACAAGAGACGAAAGGGGAGAAGATAAAATTTTACATAACCATATTTTAGTACGTTGCTATGTATTACAGTAAAACTTACTCAGACTCTGGTTTTATACAGGATATGAGATATTTTACCATTAAAAATATCCTCCATTTTCATCTCAAACCTTGGTCTGAATATTTTACAGATAACAAACACTCAACTTGAATATTATCAGGATATTTAAACGCAAGCGAGAGTGCGAGAAAGAGAGAGGGTGAGCAAATAAAAATTTTACAAGAATATTTCCATTAATTAACCATCAAATTCAACGTACTCAGAACTCATTACTATTTAGAAAGTGATGTTTTAATGCAGCACAATTGGTAAAATTCTTAAGTTAATAAAATGGTGTAAATTATGATTAAATAAAGATGGACACAGGCAAAATTAAAACCCATATTTAAAAGGCGAATAAAAGCAAGTTCACCTCGACTCTAGCATCTTGAATTTTTGGATGAGGAACTTTCCTAATTACAGTTCTTTCACTGTTAGCTAAAAAAACTATTGGACTGCTTATTTGGACACTACAGTTTGTAGAAAAACGGTACGAAAGTTCAATTTATGCCGGAAGCGACTAGAAATGTAAGCGTAAAAAACTTGAATAATGTTTACAAGTTCATCAGGTATACCATTTCTAGATAAAATATCCAGTAATACAATGCTATCCATTGAAGCAAATTTGTCGTTGAAGTCACGATATATGGCTTTCGTTTTACTGAAAAATGCATACATCTTCTGGACGGAATCCAGCCTGGTCATACATACTTATTAATTATAGTGAACTCTAGAGTTAACTTAACATAATCAAAGCGAGTTGCCTAGATACGACTGAAATGAAACTTAAATCACATTGGTTATAGAAAAATTCGAATTCTTTTCATTAAGATGGGGGTGAGAGTCGACTCGATTTAAATAACAAATAAGATCTCCTTATTCAATATTGACTTCTCACTTAACTACAATTTACGGCGCCACCATTTTCCAATTAATTTCGGCAATTAATCATCAGTGGGCGAAGATATTTTGCATGTAACAATTTCGATTGCACCAAGTTTCTTTAAAATCTGACAGTAATGTAAGATAGGTTTTGAAGTTTAGGATATGGGCATGTACTCGGGGATCGAAAATGACGCCGGTGACAAACAGAATATGTGTTTGAAGTGTTCTACCTACCGATCAGAACATAACATTTTATCAATTATAAGATTTTTTTAATGATCACATATCGTTTCACTGACTGTTACTTCAATCTGAACCGTTGTGCGAAAACATTGTGAGAAACTCCGTCCATCATACAAGGTGAACGCTTTTCCATCGCTTTAGCCCTTTTAGTCCAGAATTATTCAAAATCTGTTTCCAGAAATTAACTAAATGGGAGATTGATAGACTTTATAGTATAAATATAAGCCAAATCTGAAGTAATTTGGCACCTAGTTGCAACGATCTCAATAGTGTTTTTAGAGACAAGTCTTTATTATACGGAAACCTGCAATGCGCGGTGCAAGAAAAATCTTATCTTTGTATATAATATGTTAGAATTTTTACGAACGAGGAAAAATATCATACTCCAATTCACAATTGAAGTACAGATAATTTGGCAGTATAATCAGCCGTGCACCATTTGTTGCTTATTCAGTTATTCCAATTTTAATCTTTAAGACACTTACTATTAGAGAAAAAATGCCAATCGTACTTTGATAAAGCGCTAAATTCCAGGACAATTTGTTAATACCGAACAGACAGTTCCTTCTTTTGCATCAAAAGTAGAACAATATCCATGTCCACATTTTCTTTCGAAATAGTTCGATACTGATTACCATGTATCGTCTTCAATCATCAATTTTCTTAAAGCAAGGCAAATGATGAATTTCATTTAGACATCTCTATTTATACTTATAACTGACAGAATCCATAGATATTAATAGTGTTACACCAGCGTCATGTAAGTTCGCATATGTCTTGAACTGCAAACCATTCATTTAAATATAATAACACCTATCTAAGTAAAGCAACAATCTGTGTATGTCAATTTATCTGTGGACTTGTCAGACTCAAATATTACGACTAGGCATGCGTATATGAGTTCGCTTAAACAGTATATATTTTTATATATATAGAAATTGTTCATATTTGATGTGATTAGCTGCCAACTGAAGAAGATACATAAAAATGAGTTTGTAAATATTTTTGAAGTATATGTGAAATTTATAATAAAACCCAGTTAAAAAATGCGGATCATGATATTTTCTAAAAAAATCACATCATAGTGAAGAAGATATAGTAGATCTTTAATCCTAAATATTCAGCCGAGAGAATTAAACCTTACGATTAGGGGGAAACACCAAGTAAATTTCCGTTTAGGTGTGTCGAATTAAGTAGAAAGGTTCCATTAATTGAAAGGCATTCTTAAAAGAAGGGGACTTACTCTGTTAACCACTTTAATTCTAATTAAAATCATCCGGAGCAATTGTAAATAAGTACATTGAAATTGATGATAATTATAAGCTTCAGAATTGAAGACCTGAAACACAAGAATACTGAATTAAACATATTTCGATTATTATTGTGCTTATATATGCCCTCGTATGTTAATAGACATACAAAAGACAAATTTTGTGAGTAAATTTAATTATAAGTCAAATTAGGAAAAATCAATATCATAAGAATACGACAGTGGACCGTTTTAAATTTCACAGCAAGGCTCACCGGAACAAAGCAAAATAGAACTTCCAGATAGATTTGGAGTGTACTTAATACAGTGCAATGATTAAACTCTCATGTATGGGATATAACGAGGCGCCTAGCCAAAATAAGCCATTCTATTGCACTATTTTATTTCGAAGATCTTGAAGAATAATACGTTTTTCTGTATACAATATAAAAGTATTTATACAAATTTAAGGTATCTATTCAATTATCTGTAACATTAAATTCTTCTTATTTTTGTTTTAGCTTTCAATGGAAAGTTGAGTTTTACTAACATTGAACAAATTTACCATTGTTCTGCAGATTTGGTCTAATTAGATTTACTTTTATTGAATTATCTTGACAATATGAAGCAATTTATCAGCGTTGGTGGGAATGCCTGAATATAGACAATTTTGTACACAGACAATTTATTTAGTATCTGCGAGCTCTTCAAGGACATCATTTGCAGCATGATGAAATACAGATAAAAATAAATTTATCATAAGCAATATGATTTCGTACGTTGATTAATTTGTTTTCCTAGGATAAATTTTTGCAAATATAAATTTGGTCCAAGGAGATTTTCAAAGACAAAAGACTAAATTTGCTTAATTAACCGCATATTAGTGACGTGGGAATACTTTTTTCCTTTCATTTGGTGCTACATAATGCCAAGAAATAACAATTAAGTTGGTTTCTAAATAAAACTCGCGGGTACACCGAAACACAGAGCGTCTGTTTCGCTTAATGAAGCTTTCACTAAATGTTAGGAAAGAACGTCTTGGCTTTGAAAAAAATTTGGTTGAAACTAATTAGAAGCCAACTCAATAAAGCGTGGTTTTACTACACATAACATGAGTGCTATTTTATGCGTGAATCTTTAGCAGAACTTATGTCGTATTTTGACGTCCATTCACTATACTAAAGATGAGCAATTATTTAAAGTAAAAACAATAACATTTAAGCCACAAATCTTATGACTGAGTAGGCAAAACTTTTGACGAAAACTATCAAGTCCAAAGCTTCATCCGCTACAAAATATCTTACCTAGGTTTATTCTATCAATAGACTTTTCGAGCGAAATCATTAAATAGCCAAAAATGCGTACATGAGATTAAGAATTTTTAATGCTAAAACTGGTGTATCCTTCTGATCATATTTGAAATAACTAATTAGGAGATATTAAACAAATCAAGCTTGCGCAAAAGAGATAAACACAAAACATAGTCATTTAACCAGTAGCAGAAAACGGCAAAACTACCGTCAGTTACATTTACTGACGCGTCTTGAACTCCCACGGTCATCCTCAGAGCACGACGGTAGACTGACCAACAGAGAACCAATTCCAAAGCTGTTTAATTAAAATAATAGATGCGAAATGTGCCAAGTTGAATTAAACGGATGCTATCAACACACAAGCAAAAAATGGTTGCTTAATTGATAATAGTTATGCGAAAAAATCCATAAAAAGCTTAACTACTTTATTGATTAAACACAGACTATAAAAGACGCCCACTAAAAGTGCTATGATTAACGTTTTCAGATTTAAAGGATTTCATGTGAAATGCAGTCGGCAATTTTATTTAAGCGTATATTTGGTAGTAAGGCAGAAAATGAGGTTTTTCCCAAGCGAAAATAATATTCTTTATCGTATCGAACAAATGCATTAAAAATTTAAAAATGCGTCAAGCTAAAAAAATGAAAAAACGCTGTATATAGGATAAATTTATAAACAGCCCACAAATACATTCTAGGATTTAAAAGAATTTCTAGAGGAAAATTCATTTTTTGTTGCCGTACAGATCACGCTTGACATTTTAAAGGATAGAAATGAAACCTCTAAAAAGTCACAATAGTATTGATTACACGATAGATAAAATATTGCAGTTATTGGTTGATGTCGTAAAGCCGGCTTTTCCTTTGCGAGTGTCAGACGTAGAAAAGCATTGTAAGGTGAGTAAGTGATTCGATCTATTTTTCTATTAAACGCGAGACCCAAAATAATTTTATAGTAATAGAAATTTTCACATATTTCCTAATTGCAGTTGTTATCATTTTTCAAAATGTATACTAATTGTAAATAAACTAATTGTACGTATATGCGTATGCGTTTTAATATACATTGCTTTTGATTTCCTTTTTGTTATTTAAACGTGTCTTGAAATCTGTTTCACATAAATGTTGCTTTTGCTATTTTTTATTAAAACAATTCATCTGACGTAATTATTCAATTGTATTTTATTTACTAAGTGAAGCATAGAATTTATTCTTTTATTCTATGAGCAAGGAATATGGAAAAGTGTGAGAACGTATAACTGACAGTAATTTCTTGATGTGGTTCGACTGATTTGGAAACAGATTCGGTGCTCATTTCAAGTAAGCAAACTTGAACTCAATGATTTAAATTCATCTGTAAAACACGATTTATTAGCTTTCTCATCAATAGAAATAATCTAAAATAAACTGATGAGTTTCTACATGTAAGAAATTTGATGTAATGTTGGATGGGTAATTTCAAAATTGGCTATTAATCTGCTGTAGGCTACGAGAAAAAATCATCAAGTAGCACTATATTTTTTGCACCTCACAAATATCACTTGGCTGCGTAGCGGCCAAGTAATTTAGAAGTTACTCCTTGAAATTAGGCTTATTCATTTTCGTATGGCCGCCATGCTGTATATATATGTATATATATATATATATATATATATATATATATATATATATATATATATATATAAAATCAGTTCTGCAATGTTTTAATCGATTCCAGGACGTATACTATTATATTCTTATAGCAATTTTGAAATACGCGGTCTGCTGAAGTGTTGATTTCATTACCTTGGAATCATTCAGTTTTCAATTTTTTGTGGAATATACTTTCCATTAAAAAAGGCTACCGAAACAGACAGCCGAAAAATAAGGAGTAAAATAGTAGACAGTGGATTTAAACACCTTGTTGGGTGCAACAAGGACCAGGTAATTATTACATTCCTTGTCGCTTGAAGTGTAAGTTTAATTTTTAAGCGGTAACTAATCATAGACATGTATTTTGAATAGCTTTGGGCGCTAGAGTATAACATTTTCCATCCCCATTGATGTCAAAATAAAAAAAGTTTCTCGCAATTTGTTTAGGATAGGTTTTGTCTATTCATTTATCTTAACAAGTGAACTAAATTAGTCTTCCCATAATTTTCTTATTTGGTGTAATTAAAAAAATATATTTGTTGGACTAGCTATTCCTAAATGAAAGTTTCTATCACAATATGGAAGTATGCATCATTTTATAAAAACGCTAAACAAAAGAATGCTATTTACTTTTATTCCATCAAAATTTGAATAGATCTCATAATGTCAATATGATATATATAATAGATGGGCAAAACTTGTTTTAGATCTCTAGCAATTGCAATATACATGATTAGAAAAAAGCTATAGAAAAGATTGGGGTAGGCAAATGATTTGTCTTTTATTTATTTGCTTGGTGTCAAGAAAACGGTGCACCAAAATACTGCTAGTATAAGCTTTGCCTTCAATTGTTATGTAGCTAGTTTTCAGGGAAATGTAAATTCTTAACAACGATGAATAAGTACGACAATGCAAAAGCGAAACATTTTTGTTTATTTATTTGAATGAAATAAAAACTCATAAAACGTTAAGTTCTGAATACAGTGCATTAATGTGTTTATCTGAATTAATTTGCTTAATCTTGGACGATCGAAACACATCGGTATGTACAACATGTGGTAACTGCGCTACTTGACACATTTTGTTGATTAAAGTTGAATTTTTTAATCGTAAATCCGTAAATCTAATTTAACAAATCGTTATTACTACTCATGCAATCAATTATTGCTTATATGTATGACTTATATACATACCTGTGCGAAAGCGGTAATAACTTATGCTTGCGACTGCATATAAATTGTTAAGCAGATTTTCCAGTCAAATACGATGTTTACTAGACTCAAAGTGGTGAGGGCCACAATTTGATCCTCCATACTTCATATATGAATCGCAGCTTAATATTCGTTGGTCAGTTTTCTGTTCTTACCTGATGACAAAAATAGAAATATGGAACGCCTGAGTACGTATGAATGATGGTAGTTTTGCTATCATGCGACTGGTTGCATCAAATAGTATTCGTGTTAATCTAAAGTCAGCAAACCGGATTCCTAGCACTATTTTGGCTTATAGAACTAAATGTTTTTGGTGTAATTTGGTCCAACAATAGAATTAACTAAACAAGCCCTTATAAGTATAGTATTCTCACGTTCACTCTCAACTAGGAAGCGGAGATATGTTTTGGTCAGGCAGTCGATACCAATGTGGGGAATCTCTCGGTGTACGATAATAGATATTCTTTCAAGCAAAACTCACGGAGAATTTTAAGTATGAACGCATTTAATTTTAAAATTGGAAACAATATTAAGCATTTGATAGCGATTTTATCACGCCTCGATTAGTCAATTGAGAGTAGAAGTACGTGCTTATCAGTTGCTCAGTTTGAACCAAAATTCTTAAATCTCTTGTTAAATACTGCAAACTCATACTTGTAATACTTCAATAAATTGTGCATAATAGGCGCGTTCTTGTAAGTAAAAATTCCTGAATAACGCATCGAATACTAGATCGTAAACACAGGGCTCAATTATTCATTATGTTTAGACTTTGTTTTCTTACTCTTGTGAGACTACTTATTCTATGTGTAAGAACAAAACATTGGCTCTTGTCACCATCAACATGTTTAATTTCAGTAGAGGTTAATTTACACCATTCAACTTTACTTCTTAACTGGGGAAGAAATTGAATGTTTCGTAAGGTATATGAAGCAGACTTAACATGTTTATTAGACGCTTGTAAGTGATTTGAACTTCATTGTAACACAAAAATTTGATGAATTGTGATCTTTTGCAGCCCAACGTGCAAACATAAACAGGAAATTACGTGTCTCAGTCGGTAGAATTCATATGGCCGTGTCAACCATATCTATCCAAATTTGCGCCCATCGAAGGTGTCTCCTAATTAGTGAGAGTACGACGCGAAATGACAATGTGGACGATTTCTTTAATACTATTATTAGGTCACAAAATCACTTCCTTACCACTTTTATGAATCCAGCTATCTGCCCTATCTGCCTTAGTAGTCTGGCGAGGTGAGTTTGCGTCGCTTTTTATTCTTATGTCCATACGTTTGACTACTAACCTTCAAATTGTATTTATTAAGAAGATTTATCAATACATTTTACTTGTCATAATGTCCAATTCCTTTGCAGTTTATGTAGTATATTGTGTATGAAATTCGTTTTATGTCAGATTACATTTCGTAATATTTAATGATAATATGCTGATTATCACATTAGGAATGATGTAGAAGGCATTAAAATTGGCACACAATAACTATAGCCAAAGTATAATTAATGTGTACAATTAGCCAATAATTGCATTAAATAAATAAATAAATAAATAAATATATATATATATATATATATATATATATATATATATATATATATATATATATATATATATAGCATAACCCATTGCTTGTAGATATATAAACATTTATCTAATTTCCTTTGACTACGAAACTTAAGCCGTATTTTTTTTAATAGGATAGGAAAAAATTATTGACAAAGTGGATAATCGACGTTTTATTTTGAGAGCAATCAGATTTGTGAGTATACATGCGTATGTGTCAGTCCGATTAAATTACAGCGTGATGTATAAGATCTAGTTATTCTTGTATTGATCGATTGAATTTCCACTAGGTGCTCGCTTTGTTTGCTATTACGTTTGCGAATGTTTTCCTCCCGTATGGTTCATTTTTATCGCCTTCTTTGTCAGTTTTTATTTGTTTCTTTGTCGAAAGCGAAGGGCGTGCGGTTTTCACTGGTGATCGCCAATATTATTTAAATCAAGCCTAGTACAATGTTGGAAAAGCAAATCGATAGAACGTTTTCGTCCTTATTAGGTACATCTCACTTTCTGCCCAGAATTTGACGCGGACAGAACTCGAATCTGGTCGCGTTTGCTTCGCTCAAATTGTTGTTCAATTTCTTCTTCTTCTTGTTCAATTTCAACGTTTGCGCAACTATTTCTTCTTCTTCAGTTTGTTGCCAATCCGACAG
>JAQBSW010000727.1:167500-174433 GCA_029291075.1 Eudiplozoon nipponicum | reverse complement strand
AAGGATAAACCAAAGACAGCATGACGGAAAGTATATTCTCATGCACATTCCTTTCGTGCTTACTGGCGACTCATCAGTAGGAGCCTGCATTTCGCCCTTTAACCACTTTATAGTTGAGTGAGGAATGTGGGATAAGTGGTTAAAGGGCGGAATACCGGCTCCTACTGATGAGTCAGCAGTAAGCACGAAAGGAATATGCATGGGATTATATTTTCCGTTCATGCTGTCTTTGGTTTATCCTTCTGGTCACAACTGAATTAATTTGTTACTAGGTTCGCAACACATAATATGTTTTTGCATATATATATATATATATATATATATATATTAGGTCTCCGTAACAAATAATGTTTAACGTGACTAAATCGTCCGAAACCCGTATCAGTATGCTTCATCTATGTAAGCTTATAGCGTCCAAGTGTGCCACTCATAACCGATTGCGAATGCTGTTGCCAGAGAAAATAAGAAATTTCCCAAATACCCATTTGGTAACGAGCGAGACTCCAAAGTATTTCCAGAGAAACAAAGCGTGTATGTTAACAATTAGAACTAGTTGGCAGAAATAAATTCTAACGCAGAACATGTAACATGAATATGTCGGAGGAAATATACTTTTCACCACTAAAAGCTGAACCACAGGACGCCTATACGCGAGAACAGATTTTAAGAAAACGTTGGAAAATGGAATACATTCTCGTGGCAATGCTAGTGCACGAAAACATCGCAATTAATAATATACAGATAATGCGCTTCTTTGCGATCATCTTTATTTGAATCCCCGTAGTTTCGTTCGCGTTCGGCAATCATCATTAAAAGCGAAAATTTTGTAACCTGTGAGTGTTTGGTTAATTGTTAGACTTCGAATCTTCTTATGCACAGAGCCGGTGCATTGCAATCTGTATTCAGTGCCATTGAAGCAAATGCGTTTTGAATTGAATTTTCATTGCCATAGGTTGCGTGGCGTCCGTATTATAATGAGATGTCCGGTTATCGCTCGTTGGGGCTACAGGTCGAAAGTGAAATTAGCGAGGAGTCACGAGACAGAGAATACCGAATTTCAATAAATATCCTTTTACATACCTGAAGATTTCATGCGAAGCATGGCTTCGGAGGTCTGGACTATGATTTGCATTTCTATAAACGAAATGCTAAATGGATGCTATACAGGCTCTACCTAAAGTAAAGATTAACGAAGACATATTAGTTAGTATAAAACTGAAAATTCTGTGTAGTCTGCGGCAGAGTGGCTCAGTGTTTGGAGCCCCTGATTCCGAAGCAGACGTGCCTGGGTTCGTGTCCTGATCGGGGCAAATTCTCGACACTATGTGATGAGTTCCCAAAAAGGACGTAACCGGTCTACTGGATGAATTGCCTTTTCTACACTATACAATTCTTAGTTTATACTGACATATGTAAGTACTTAATGGGTCAGGTGTTTATATCAGGTTACCTATTTATTTAAATACAACTATAGATAGGTGTATAGAATTATATATATATATATATATATATATATATATATATATATATATTGAGAAAGAGACAGAGAAACAGATGTATGCCCCTGAGAATGGATAAATGAAAAGTAAAGGCAGAACCTTTTTTGTAGATTTTTATCTAGAATGAAGATAAGCTGTATTCATCTAATCAGATATACAGATTTGATAGTAAGTAGATAGATATAACGGAATGTGGACATATCGACAATTAAGTATGTATATGGGCAAATGGAGAAATAGATAGGTAGATTTATAGGCTGTTAGAAATTTCATAGATGGACCAGATATAATGTAACATTCAATGCTTCAATGTCTTCAACTATCAATTGCTCTCTACATCTTTACACGTCAGAAAAAATTTCAATTTCATATTGCGCTCGATATGTACGAGTGCCTTTCTGTAGTGAACCCCCATAATGATCATACATAAATTTGTTACATTTTGTCTTGTCCTAACGCACAATTGACCTTATTACAGCTGGCTCTTGCAGACCTGAATTAGCTGTCAAATTTGTTTCCTGTAATAATTGATCCTCGCCAACATCGCAGTAATTGGATTCTTCTGATGTGGATAAAGAGAGCTCATTATTCAAAATACAGATACACAGGGTGTCAAGTTTTCTTCTAACAAAGTTTTTACTGAAACAATTTAATCTATTTCGCAGATTTGAATGTAATTCAACTCCCTAGAAAGTGTGGTTGCATTTGTTTTTGGATGGACGAGTATTTCGAATTTACTTTCACTGGAATTAATTAGCTTACTCAAATCTAATGCATTTCTTCGTCGCCTATTCAATGGAAGCTTCTGATTCGTAAATAACTCGTCTATTTTCTTGATCATAAAATGATTCCGATGTGTAGATACAAGAAATTGTTGTCTTCATATCTATTACAGAAAATGCGTCATTTTCGTTGATATTACGCACAGCGATGGTCTGAATTCAAATAAAAATCAATATATTTGGCACAAGTATAAAATTAAGGTAGAGAATAATAAAGCGGAACATGCCGAGAATCTGTGCTTAGATCCACAGATTTTCCCACATTCGATAATTGGTATTTTTCCGAAGTCTATGTACGTACAATATATAATTTTACATTTTGTTTAAATAAGTTATTTAATAAATGTAAGGTACTGTTACATTCGCTAAACAGTGTTTTCCACGTTAGTTACACAGTTAACAATGCGTTAAATCAAGTTTGCAAAATGCAGTCAATAAAATGTACTGATGTGCTTCGTTCTTCTACAATCATCATAGCGGCACTTTGGCCAATTGATAAAAAAGGATCAAGCCTCAATTCACTTAGATAGAGAAAAAAACTATACATGCCGCTCTCCCGACAATTCCAGTCAAGTTCATGTACGCGATTGTACAAAAATTGTGCATCCGAAAATAAAATATACTTTAAACATTTTTACGGGTGAAAGCCGTAAATCTATTGTCGCTTTGCTTCTATATGATTTTTGATTTGAATCTCGTTAGTCCGTTAGACTTCGTGCTCGAATAGTGATCATGGCAAGTTGACATGCATTAGTGCTTGCATCTGACGGTAGTCTTGCATTGTTATGCGACTAGTCAGATAAACAGAATCGGTGTTCACATCAAGCTCGCCAGTTTGATTTAAAGAATTATGTTTTAGTTGTGCGGTCGAGGAAGTGATAAATGCCAATAATTGAAGCGCATAATTTATCGCGCGGTTAAAATTTAAAAATGGTGGAAATGGCATTTCCATTCAAATTTGGTGTGATTTAGACTGTTCACAATGACGTTTGAATCGTAGTATAATATCGCGGAGGCTTCTATAACACATTTAATAAACAAATGGCATGAGTCTCAAATGGCCTTGTACGACCAAAGTTCCACTCGTGACCTTCTCGTGACGATAATGTTGTAATTCACATGGGAAGAGCGGAATGGATTTATGAAGCCTTTATACAACGGATATTTTTTGGCAGGTGGTTTTCTTTAGGCTTAGAATGCAGACAAACATAGGGAATGAAATCTAAGAATACCAAAATTTGCAGATGTGCCGCAAATTCGGGTAGGATGAAGGAACGCCATGGTGTTGATTCGTAGTCCTCAGAAAACCACGAATAATATTATTAACTATGATTTTACGATTCATTGGCCGGCACACAAAATCCAAATTTTATTTCATTCGCTGATTCTTGAAGGGTGGATAAGTAAAATCATTCTAATATAAAAAAGCGTGAAATGAAGGCATTCTCAGGTGAAAACTCTCGTAACGAATTTATGGAAGAACCAATATAGTTATTTGCTAATTGCAGAGTAGACGACGCCGATCGGAAACGTTCCTGTGTACTCAAATCGATCACATGCATGGAGGCAGACGATATTGTTCATAGCTCAAAAGAATCAATCATTGGGTCTGGTCACAACCTTCGGAGCACAGGAATTCAAATTAAATTTTACTCTATACATCTGAATTTCCGTGCACTAAAACAGACACAATTGTGCAGATAATAAAACGAACATCGGTTGCGCGGGTGGTGATAACAATTATTATAATCAAGTTGAGATCTTGATGTAAACACCTGACCCATTAGGTACATACATTAGAATAAATCAAGAATTGTATAATGTAGAAAAGCAAATTCAACCAGAATTGTTACCACCACCCGCGCAAACAATTAATGTTAAATTGTATTGCCTATATATGTATATGTGGCGAAAGTTACAAACAGTTTATGTTCGTGACTGCATAGAAATTGTGCAGCCAACATTTCCAGTCAAGTTCAATGTATGCGAGACTGCTAGAGGTGAGAGCCGCATATCTAAATTTGATTTCCGTATATATTCAATGCGGTTTGATCCTCGATAGTCAGTTTGCCGTCGTACTCTGATGATGATCAAGGAAGGTCGAAACGCGTCAGTGCGTTGCGGCTGTGTGGTAGTTTTGTTATGTTGTTCGACGACTGGTTAAATACAATGGGATTGGTGTTTACTTCAAGCTTGCAAACTTGATTTAAAGAATTCAACCAGTAGACCGTTTTGTCCTTATTGAAATCTTATCACGTACTGACGAGAATTTGCAGCGTACAGGGCTGGAATCTGGTGCATACATACTTTGATTAAAGCACCAGATTGCGAAGCAGACGTGCCCAGGTTCGAGACCTGTCCGCGGCAAATTCTGGCTAGTACCTGATGAGTTTCCAATAAGGACGAAACTGGTCTACTGGATGAATTACCTTTTCTATTCACCACCATTAGCGGTTATACTGAAAAATGGTATTTACTTAATGGGTCGAATGTTTATATCGAATTGCGGCCTTGATTATAGTAATTGTTATCACCGCCCATAAACCAATGTTTGTTTAATTATAAATGCTCATTTAAATACCAATTTCCCATGGTGTGAGTGTCTGTTCAATAATGACAGATTTGTAATGGTTAGTTTAGACGTTTGGGTCTATATATATATATATATATATATATATATATATATATACTCTCATATATACTTTCAAATATATATATATAGCAAATGAGCTCCACGTTAAAGACAAAAGATTAATTGAGTTACATTAATTAGAATATAATGGAAAATTGTGTTCTATATGCGGCAGTAATGTGTGGTTAAAAACTCAAACGAACTTGCTCACATTTGAACCCTGTCCGCCGCAAAATCTGGTCATTAAATAATGAGCCCCCAATAAGGACAAAATCAGTCTATTTGATGAATTGCCTTTCCTACGCTATACAATTCTTAGTTTAAACGGACAAATGTATGTACTTAATGGGTCAGGTTTTTTTATAAAGATCGCAACCTTGATCATATTAATAACTTTAAAGGGTGTCATTACAGGAACCTATACTTCTGCTGGGTAACTGGTAGATCAAACCAAAGACTTTCCAAATTACCTTTGAAAGAGAATGAGGAACATTCGTAGCTAAGCCTCGTCGTATTTAAATCAAGGTTTCGATCTTGATGTAGACACCAGTCCTATTATATACGTAAATCAGTCAGTATAAACTAAGCATCTTACAATGTGGTAAAACAAATCATCCAGTAATACGGTTTCGTTCTTATTGAGGAGTCTTGAAGTACTGTCGAAAATTTGCCGCAGACAGTGTTTGAAACCGGACACGTCTTCTGCGGTGTACGTGACTGTAACCATTGAGACACTTTGGCTCACCTGTAATAATTGTCATTTTCGAGGCCTCTAGGCCAATGTACCTTTTTTCTACTCCTATTCGCCAATCTGTTACGCCTCCGCTGTTCCAGTCTTGTTGCCTTCTGTGATAGATTTGCAGATACCTGTATATCGTCAACAATACTCTCCCATTTGGAGATTTATGTCCATAAATAAACGTTGTCCTAAAACGTGCAAACTAACAAAATCTGTTCGTGCACTGACGTTGCTGTGGATCTTTACAAGCCCTCAGTAAAACTGCGTTTAACTAAGTTTACCCTTTTTGATCATTTTGGAATAACATGTATTTTTGTACCTTCTTTATAATGCGTACTGCTTTATATATTATTCGCGTTCAAATTTATATCTACTGTGGTAAACCGTAATCGCTACATCGTTAGCTTGAATGTGTTTAATTCATACAAATATTATGCACACATAAAATGTATAGCCTATAAACACACATGGCATACATTAAATCCTGTATCGCCGATAGAGATTATGCCTAGCATATCTTAGTATTACTTCAGCAATTATTTAAATCAAGATTGCTATTTTGATATAAACACCAGTCCCAATATATACATACATTTTGCAGAATAAACTTAGCATTATATAATATCGAAAGGCAGTCAGTCCATCCAGGAGACTGGTTTCGGCCATATTGGAAACTCTTCGCGTAGTGTCCAGCGTTTGTTGCGGACAGGGCTCGATCTTGGGCACGTATGCATCAGAGACTATGAAACTAACCACTGCTAGAGGGTGGTTTAATGTTTACGAATCTGACCGCAAAAATTCTTGGCAGTACTTCAAGATTTCCAAATTAGGAATATTAAACCTTAAAATAAAATTTCCGCCTAGGTTAAAAGCAAAAACTAAGATTAACGCACAAATAAGCATTTCATCAACGGATTTATTTCATAAAGCAGTGATTTAAACTAATGAAAACGAAACTATCCCAAATAATTTAACTTTTAAAATACAATAAAATCTTAGATCATAATGCAGTATCTATAAATAATATTAAGCTCAAGTAAAAACATATTACAGAAATAAAAAATCATACAAATACTAATTAACATACATCATATCTGGTAAAAAGATAATCGATGAAAGGAGAAACTAATAAAAAATAGAATCATTTTTATTAGAAAAACATAGCAATTTAAGGAAAAACAGAATTATTTAAGTAGGGAGGTTTTTCAATTTTGCCAATAATAAATAAAAGAAATTTAAAGCTTTCAAGTAATACGGAAATTAATGTTTTTGAATAGATAA